>JAHWFO010012261.1:1763458-1783028 GCA_023313115.1 Rhysida immarginata | reverse complement strand
TACGTTAGAGCCTTTGATGTAATTTACTTTTAGGAGAATTTGGTAGTTACAGTTTTTGGTCATTAAGACATTAATTGTCGTATCCAATTGTTTAGCTTGTGAGCTTTAGTTAGGTTACTAGCTGAATTGTAACGTAAGGACCTACGTTTAGGCCTATGATGTAATTTATTGGTAGGATAAGTGTACCTTGAAGCATAGGTATAGTTTGTAAGCTTGTTCGTTAAGCTTAGGTTATTTTGCACGGAGGTGCACGTAAGCTTAATCTATTTGTATTCATGTTAAACATTTATTTTATTTACATTTTTGTGATTGTTGTGCAAATTATTGCTTTTGCAAAGAGGTGCTCATTTGACTCCTCTTTATCTTCAATACTTTGCTTTATTTTCAATAAACTTTAACTTTATTTACACTATTTTGTGCGCTGTTACATGCTATTTATTATTCCACTGCGCTACTCATAAATTGCTCATTAATACATGTGACAAAATGAAAGGCTACATAGCTTAGACTCGGATTCCCCACTTCCCTCACGTAGCCCAGCGTAGCTTTTTATCGAACCCCTTCCCCATCCCTTACCGGGCTACATGGTTTATGGAAGCTCCTTTTTATAGTGAAGAAGTTTGAAATGAACGAAAAATGCTGCCGATAATCTATCTACTTAACTGTGATTCTTGTGAAAATTATATATCGGGCAAAGCTTTTGAAGCATTATTAAAAGGAGGAAAAAGTATTCGAGCATACAAAATATGGTAGGTCGGAGAAATCGAGTTTCGCAAAAAATGTTTTAGAAACAGGTCACAGTATTAGTATTAAATAATTAACATGATTTTAAGTTACTTAGGTCTGAAGAAGTGTATCCTTGACAAAGCCAGGAATAAAAGGCGAAACCGGTCGGAATTGTGCGTTTTCTTTCTCGCTATGTAAAAGCCCTGCAAGCCGTCCATCATCTTCTTCAAGAAGGACAGTACAGAGAACTCTCCATTTTATAACGTTACTTGGGTCTGTCAATTCAAGAAATCAATAAAGCAGCTTTGAGAGTATTGAAATTCGTAAAAAGGATTCTACGAGTATTAAATTATTAAATACTGACAAGAGGTTAATCCCAGAGTCTCTTCTATTTGATTTATTAAATCTCAAGTTTTAGTTTTCTTGTTCTATTTCTTAGCATTATCTCTTGTGTTTTTTGTAGGCCATCTCAGTTCGGCCCCTTGTGTTAAGCTCAACAAGTGGAAACGCTCCAAGGCAATTCCCCGATCCTCGTTCCTCTTAGATTCCTCTTCAATGAGGTTAGATAAATTTTATGGCAGTCTCAATGTTGCGGTTGAGAATGAAGAGCATAAGCCTTCGAAATACGTACCCGGCGTTTTATATCTCGTTCTATACACTCATAGGTATTGAAAATACTTTTTTTTTTAATATTGCTATTGTCATCTTTATTTACAAAGAGCGGGGAACATGATTATGAATGATTTCGAATGTTTCGAAGTTCCAGGGAACACAGAGGGTTATTTCATGTTTATGGTAACGGTTTTTAAAACATCGTAGCACGAGTTTGAAATGCACGAGACTCGTGTAATTTTACACGTGAGTTCTATATCATTCCGTTCTTGATTTTCAAGTTTGCTACCAAAATGCCCTAAAATTGAATCGTTCTGGGAGGGCTACGTCATAGCCCTTTCCGATGCCGGTTGCTCTTATTCTAGAATAATAGAATGGTGTAAGGGAAACGGTTTCATTATTTCCAAGAATGGTATAACAAAAGTTATCAAACGCAGAAGATATATGGATCCAAACAATCAACAATGCAGCGCTGCTGAACAAAAAGCGCACCCCGTCCTCCCCGTACTAAGGCTAAAATTCGAACAGTAAAAACGCGAGTTATTACGGAAGATTCGCCAACACAACGGCCCGTTGCATGCAAAGTAGAACCTCTGTTGGATCGGTAAACTGTATAATTTGTCATGATTTGAATTTTAAACGCCGTCATAAGATCCGAATTTCGGCTTTGCTGACAAGACACATTGCAGAGAGGCGAACAAACAGCAGAAAATTGTATGATCGCTATTTGGCAGGCGACAAATGAAAGAATATAATCATCTTGGGTCTATTTATCGAGAGTTGACAAGACACGGGCGATTTTTTTTATCGACAACAGGATGATACGAATCGATCTGACTGCGTTCGTCAATGCAAGGAGAGTTTACCGAAAGAATTCATGGTGGTTGCTGGATATAGCTACAATGGACGTCTGACCATCAAAAAGGTGGGATCTAAAGCAAAGATAAATGCTGCCTACTACCAAGAAAATGTCTTCAAACGCATAGATCGTATCGATATTACACGGTTATATAGCCCTAGAGAGAAGGATGAGTACATCCACCAGGATAAAGCATCTAGCCACGCTGCTAAATCGAATGGAACAGGAAACTGCGTTAAATGCATTTTCAGACATCCCTGTCAAGTCACCCGATGCCTCTCCCATAGATTTTTGTGGATTCGGTTTCCTTAAAGGAGCTCTTCATATAAGACGTACGAGAACACCTGGATTATGGAAAGCTGTCAAGAGGAGTGGAACAGAATAGACTTCGCTGTTCTCCGTAGAAACCTCTTAAAGTGGAAACTTAAATGTCGAACAATTGCTAGAAGAAAGGGTCATCACATAGAGCACAATATGTCGTGGAGAAATGGGTTCCAGTAGACCCACAGTAAGTGTATTCTCATCACCATAAACATGAAACAACCCTCCGTATTCAAATCGCAAGCTCAAATTTCCGCTCAAGCAAATAAACTCAGAGTTCACCTAGTTTAAGTGTGAAAGTAAACATGTTCCCTAAAAATTGACAATGTTCTAAAACCAAAGACATTACAGGCTTTTGCAGCAGAAGTAGCCTACATTATAATAATTCGCGAAACAAAATGAATAATAATTCTATGGGGAGGTTGAACATGTTGAACATTTAACGTGGAATTTTTTAATGTATTATAATAATATGTTAGTTAACAATTTTAAAAGGTTTGCAAAATCATTCTTTATTATTCTGTGTCAATAAATAAAGTAATGTAACATGTGATGAAAAAAATTCTTCAAGTATGTCCCCTTCTCCCCTGCCTGTCAAAGTTTACCCTATTCTTGAAAAGTCCATCAAGAAACTTTTCTGAGAGGTCCAAAAACGACCATATTTTTGGATATTCCATTTTAATGTTTTTCTGTTGGATCAAAATGAAGAGTCCATTTAACACTCTTCAAATAAGTGTGTATTTTCGTCATCACGATAAGGGGCTAAAAGTTGCTCCAGCATTCAACGCGTATCTTCTACAATAAACATGCAAACCAGGTTTGACACAAACAATCGACTTGTTTCTTCAAGTTAGACACAAACAATCTACTTGTTTCTTTAAGAGTCTTGGCGTAATTACCATTGGCATTTAGACGCTATAACAGTCCTTTTTTGATCAGTTCATAAACTTCTGTCTGATGTTCCTTATCTATCACAGACACAAGTCATCCAGTGTGAAGTAAATTGAGGTACCATAATTCAAGAAATTCAACATTTCAAAGGTTTGCGTTGCTTCCATTAATAAACAGCGAAGAACTTTAATTGAATTACCATTTTTCAAGGTTTCTCTATTTCAAGCATCGACGGGAATGGCGTTTTTTATGAAAATATCCAGTTAGCAAAGACGTTTTTCTTGTAGACGAGGTATGACCTTTTCTTTTGGTTGAGTCATCGTTTTGCTTGCGCGATCTCCAAGCGCGCTGCTTGCTCAGGTAACAACATTAGTCTTCCATCGTCAAATTAGATTAACTGCCATGGTTTCCAGTTGGCTATGGCTACTGGGAATTGCATTTAGAAGGATTCATAAAATGGCATCCTACCGCAATATACCGCAATGAAACACTCTAATATTAGTTCCACACGACTCCGGATGCATTTCTTCAGTTTAAGAAGATCGAGACGCTTTACTTTGAACGACTGGAGAAACGCTACGTGTATATAATCTCATATATACATACGCGAATCCCAAAATTTCAAATTCGGTGATATAGCCGAATATTAATAATATAGTGCATTCATTTAAATTAAACAAAATTCAGAACAATCTGCTATCTAGCTTTGATTTCGACGTGAATTATAAATGTCTCAATTTCTCCTTTACAAAGAGGGTATCCCTTTTAATCTAACCTAATCTAACATAACGAATACACATACATTCGATATTAAATTAGATAATCTGTAAAACATATATAAATATTTGAATCCGTTTTTATGCAAAAGCGTTAAATATCATATCAGACGTCTTCCAAGTCTGTGAGAAATAAGGAAATGTCTGGTGAACGCCTGGTCATCCACTGACTTACATGCTGTAATTCGGGCCAAAGGAGGTTTAATAAAATATTAAAAATGTGATTTTTGGAAGCCTCAGGAAATGCGTTGTTTGTGTTATCATTGGAGACATTTCCCTGAGGTTCTTAGCTGAAAACTAGACAAAAAAGATCTCTCGAATCATGCGGGCACCATTAAGATTCTTCTTCTTCTTCTTCCAGTTTTGTAAAGAAGAAAGGTAGTATCCGCTAAATTTAAAATCAGTAGATAATGGAAAGACACGAGATGTTTTCTTATAGAAATTCACGCGCAAACAAACATACAAAGATTATCGTTCTTCAGATAGGTTTTCCAATGTTTCAGCTCGTTTTCGACACAAATATTTCTGCGTGATGTTGTAAATGAGATAACATTTTTCGTCTTTTATTTAAAAAGATTTGTTCAACTCTTACTAAAATCTTATTTTAAGCAGGATGAGACTCGTGATCGTAGATTGTACAGGGTAATTCTAACCCATATATTCCGTTATATCTCCCATAATTATAAAAATACTATTTGAAATTCTATTAGACAGTGACGGGAAGAAAAGGACAATCAGACCTACAAAGATCGAACATTTGTTTTTTTTTCTTCTGAAGTTTAGTATCTAATCATGTAGTCAAGGCCTGAAAACCATATCTCTATAGCATAATAAAGTTCGGGAACACAAACGACGTTAAAAAAAGTTTCAAAGAATGTGCTTAAAGGAATGATTCGTTTCCTGCGTCGAAAAAGATAAAACAAATAAGATTAAAAATATGCGGACGAAAGGATAACTTTACTGCATGTAAGTAACGCCTCAGTCAGTAACTTGGGTAATTTGCTTTATATTAGGTTGATACATTCGTTCGTAGTGTTTTGACAGAAATGCTTATTCGAATGCAAATACCGCAAGATGGTATTTATATTTAAATTTGAGTTACAGATGCAGTTTATTAATGAGAAACTTTTCTGCGTTCTCAGGGAAAAACTGATTAAAAAAAGAATAATGAAGTAGGGAAGGGTGGGAGTTTTAAAATCAATTTTATTTTTGATGTTTTGTTATTAATATTGTCGGGGTTTTTCAAATTTTGTAAATAAATTTGATTTTATGGAGAATCATAGAATAATGAAATAATCAATTAATTAAAGTTCTGTATTATCATATAATATCGGACATGATTCGCTATATAATAAAGTAATATAAGGAAAAATTTTTTATTCCACAACATCGTCACAATTTATGGCATGGACTTGACCAACATGGATCATCATGGAATGAAACGTTGAGAAGTTTTCATCAAAGCCTGATGGTCTTACTCTTTCTGAACGTGGAAAATCACTCAAGTCAAAGTGGTCCTGTTTGCAACTACAGAACCATTTCGTGCAGAGATTTCTCCGATGGCTTTCTCTTCGCACACGTCACAAATGTTTCGAGCAGCCTCCGCTGTCTTTGCTCCTGCATCAAATAAAAGAATCTGTCGGAAGTGTTTGTTTTTCCTACATGACAGTTCATCTTCTTTAGCCCACAAATATCCCAAACTTTCTTCAAACCTGCAAATTCAAACCTTATCCATCAGCACAATAGTGTCCCTGAAAATGACAAAATAACCAAACTCCCAAAACCGCAATGGCGTCGCACCATAATCAAAAACTCTACGAACTTATGCATCAGCCCAATACTTCAGGAATTTATATTAAAAACCAAGATGATAAGAAGTTCCTGACAAGTACAAGAATTTGTGTTGACTCTAATGTTGTTTGATTCGGCCATGTGTGAGAAGTTCGAGATTTGAGCCTAGAAAAGATATTATCCAAACAGATAACGATCTTCTTAAAGAATTTAATGTTGTCTGCATACATAATGAGTTCTTGTTTGTCAACGCAGGCCACTTTTAGAGAAGAAAAGAGGTCCGAGAATGAAACCCTGAGAAACGCCGCTTTGAATGGTTTTGATATCCAAAAGACAACTATGATATTTAAGTCTAAAGAAGCGGTTGGAAGAACATGTCTTAGGAAATTAGAGCGCTCGTTGATAACCCAATAGCTTTAAATTTATCTAAAAAAAGTGGCACGGGTACAGTATCGAAAGCAGATGAGAGATCGAAATATATTATGGCCATTTAGCTTCCGATATCAATTAAATCAAGCTAGTTCGATGGCCCAGTGCTAAGGCGCAGGTCTTGTCTCTCTCGAGATCAGCGAGTCGCGGGTTCGAATCCCGCTGAAGGCATAGATATTTGTGTTTGTCCCTTTACTATAAACTTGGAAGAGCAAGCAAAGCCTCAGGCGATCCCCTGCTAGGTTCAATATCAAATAGATCCAATAGTTATTTAACGGAAAAGATAAAAGAGGAATAGAAAAGAGAGAGATCATCAATTACTTCACCTATTAGAGCCGTTGTAATAGCAAGATTATGCGAAATAGAACGGCTTTTGCAAAATAAATCTACATAACTTTCAAAAAGCTTTTACAAAAAACGTACAAATCGAAATTCAGGAGTGGGACCACTATTAGACTTAAGAATCGGTGTGTAAGCGTTCAGTTTCCATTTGGATGAATAAGTCGAGGAATAGTGTTGAAAAGATGCACTAAGGGCGTTAAAACAGCCGTCCTATGTCCACGTATATGTCTACTGACAGTAAGAAGTTTCTCGGCAGCGAATTCTACGAAGGTTAATTCTGTTCAAAAAAAAAGACCGGACTTTTGCCATAGCGAATAAATCAGTGTACCGATTGAGCTCCTGTAAGTAGCGCCTCCCAGTGGCAACCTTTGGCAACAAAATGTTGTTTGGTGCATCATTCCACCTTTATCTCTTGGCGATCTACTGCAAAGTGAATTCATGCAGTCACCATTCTGCTAAGTTAAGATGGGCTGAGCTATGGAAAAACAAGAGATGGGTCCAAAATTTTTCACGACATGATGACGCACAAAGTCAATCGTATCTGCTTATGGGCAATTTCTGGCGGTTAAAGAACGTGCCCGTTTTTCTCCTCCCTTCGTGCTCTCCAGACTTGGCCCCAGCAGAATTTTTCCTCCTTCCGAAGTTGAAAATCACCATAAAAATACATCCCCTTTTCAAAATGTAAATTAAACAGATTAAACAGAATTCGCAGAGGCAGCAACGCGCAATCCCAAAAGCGAATTCCAGCGACCATTCCAACAGTGGCAGAAACGATGGGAGCGGTCCATTGTAAGCAAGGGAGACTACTATGAGGAAGACACCATGTATAATAGTGATAGCCAACAGGCGGCCCGCGGGCCACATGTGGCCCTCCAAAAGAGAGGTGTTAACATTTGTGGGTTTAAAAATTTGTAGTTTATAGGGTGGGATGTCATAAGTGTATAGTATAAAAGTAAAGTATCCGTGTGAAAATGCGGCCTTTGCCAGTTATATGATGAGGCCCCATAGTTTAAAGAATTTGGCCGTCACTGACGTAAAATGTTGTAATTCAATTAATAAAATTAGGATGTCAAAAATCCGATCTTTTTTTGAACAGGCTTCGTATTGGTAATAAAGGCAGCTTTAGAGTTTAAGAAGTGGCGAATTTTGTCGAGTAATGGGTTAATGAAAATACTATTAAATTTCTTTTCAAATGTTTTGAATCGTCTAATTTTGTGGGAGTCAGGAACTAGCGCTTAATCCGTAGTTATCAATAGGATACGAATTTTTGACTGATTAATATATCATACGTGATCTTCATAACATATTTTAACTACACTATTTGAATGCACTGAATATATCGTGTCTAATACACTTAAGGTTGTAATTCAGTTAATATAAAACGGATTTTGCATGCAAAAAACAAGCGTTCTTTGATGTCCAAAATGAAAACGCAACTAATAATATTAAGCAATTGTCATGTAAAAATGGGACTGGTCATCCATTTAAAGTAAAGTATGAAAATTTATTAAAATAAAATTTAAATAAAAATGAAGAGAAAAAATACTTCCACAAAGTTTAAGGCTCTAAATTATTTTTAAGACTAATGTTCAAATAACGTTACTGCAACAAAAAACTTATCAAAACCTAAAAAAAAAATAATTTTTATTAGCAGTCTAGACACAAATAGAAACAGAATAACTCAATATTAAAATATTAAAGTTCAAAGTTTCACCTAAATTCGTGAAATATTTCATGACGTGGATCAAGTGGGCAAGAAGAACAGATGGACACGATCTGCACTCAATTTACAATCATCGCTAAACAAGCCTTTCACAACGAATAGTGAGCACTTAGTAAATTACACTTTGCAACCGTCCTTGAGATGCTACTTCTGTAACCCAAAAACAGAACGTTACCCTTTTGAAGTCATTGTTTATGGATGTTAAATTAAAAAGTAATAATTCCTTTACTTAACTAACTGGCAAACTGAATGGCCATTTGATTCTTTATCAAAAATACAAAACAAACAGATTATAAATAGAAACTGAGATTACTCTGTACTATTCGTCCATTTGATTACAGTTTTCAGTTATAAGTATTAATGTACCCCAATATTTACATTATTAACCATCGTCGATTGAGGCAATATCGACTTTACAATATAAAGCTTCCGATTAGAGCATGTTTTCTTTGCACAGATTGCATACATTGATACTTCCCTTTTATATCCCCATCGAAATGGCTTTCCATAGCAAATACTGTAGTTTTCGAACTTCGAAAACCTTATTCAAAGCTTCACTAGAAAAAAAAAGTTTAATGCTGCAATCGATAAGGCTAGTCATTTGGAATGCAGAAAGTAAAAATAGCAAGGAGAGGAGGGAGGGGGGGATGAAATTGAAATTTCATTATGTACATTTTTCTGTGTCGGGCGGAAAAACGAAAGTAGCCAATAACGAGGCGAGAGAAGGGATCAGCGGGCGAGAGCGATCAACAAGTAGGACAACGAGGCTTTCACCCATCGATCGACGACTGTTATGAGGCGAAACGAAATGTCCCTGTGTCTTCCCATTGGTCCAACCAGACACTGATGACGTAACCGATGACGTCAACGGAACAAGCATTGCCTTTTCTGTTGTTGTGTCGCTTCCCTTTCTTTTTTTTCTCCCTGCTCATTTCGCATTCATCTCGTTCCCTCGCTTCAACCTGTCGCCTGATTTCATCCGTCGCTCTCTCTCTTAACGAACCCGATTTTAGTCCTTCGAGAGGAAAACTCTATAAAACTTCCAAAGAAAATTAAAGCTAAACGGAAATGAGATTAATTATGCTACCTCGAAGGTGTCTCAAAAGTATAAACTGATATAAACAAACGGAATAATAAAATCTTGTAAACATTCCAAGGAGGAGCTTTAACAGTGAAGCAGAAATACATTTATACATTTATTAACAAAAAATTACTCACCCCGAGTAGGGTAAGGCAAGTAGCAGCCATCTATTCTTACCCCTTTATCTGCACTATTTACCTCCCCATTAGCAGCTTTAGCATAAAAGCTACTTATAAGAATGCGCCTTTGGTCTGTACGTTTATCCGGCCGGCCGTCCGTCCGCCTTGCACGATAACTTGAAAACGGATTAACCTTTTCAAATTCTGTTTTCAGAAATATGACCATCAAAATCTTAGCTCGGCCGTATCAACTTTTCAGAATTTTTCGTGGACCCCTTCAAGTCGAATTCACGTGCTAAAACAGTGAGTATAAAGAATACCAAGATAATTGCATGTCATATAACAATCGATTTGTCAAGAAGGAGGAATACATTGTTACTTTCTGTTCATCTTTTAAGCATTACTGACATCGGCGTGCGCACGTGAAATTACTTTGTCGACGCACGATTGCCCAAGTGCTCATAATCTGTATTATTAAGTAGCGGAAGAATGGAGCTACTTATTGGTTTTAGAATGTCAGTTCGTCCCCTTCATAATTTCTACATCATTTGAGGTAGAAGATTGAAATTCGGAATGTAGCTTCCATTGGGCATGTCCATCTGCATATTTAGTTTGGTTTTGATTGGTACACTGGAGTCGGAATTACGGGGGTGGGATTCAGAGAGGACAACATATCTACGTGCAATTAAGTACGTAAAGGCGTGAAATTCAGTATCCAGATTCCTCTAGGCAAGATCTACATTACTACGAAGTTTAGGCCCAGTTGTTCCATTGGGGTCGGATTTGCGGGGATAGCAGTCACTTGGTCTTTCGAACTATGGCAATATATGGCATCTGATATATCTTACGTTCGGAAAGATGAGAAAGGAAAGAAAATACGAGCTTTTTTACATTTTCTACATATTACGTTCGAGAAAATTAATTTTTTGATTAAAAAACTTGGGGAGAGGTAAAAAGTGCAGATAAAGGGGTAAAAATAGATGACCGCAGGATCTGATACTTCCCTCACTCTACTCGGGGTGGATAAGGGGGGGGGGGATTAATTTCTTTTCAATAAATGTATAAATGTATTTCTGCTTCGATGTTTACAAGATTTTATTACTCATTAATTCGATTATGAAACCATAACTGCCGATTATTACAAACCTGGTGCTGCAACGTGAAAGATATGCGTCAAGCACTTTATTATATTATACGCTGCTCAAAACAATTAAGGAAACACAGTCAACCTCATTACATTCCATACGTTTTCACACCAGTAAAACAAAGAAAGAACCCTCCATCCTAAAACAAAGTGTAATAGCCTACTTCATCTCAACAAACCTTGTGATTTTGCCGAATAATGTAAAGATTATCACGTCACTGATTGATGTTTACACAAAGCACACAAAAAGCGTCATCTTACTGAAGTTAAAGTGTCTGCGGTAGTTACATTACTCCAGGAAGGCCATTTTATGCGTTATATGGCAAATAAGTTGCATGTTATCCCTTCTATCACCTGCCGACTTTGGTCCCAAGAAACAGCTCAGTATTCCAGGAGACCCGGACAAGGCCGTAAGCGTAAAACAACTCATCGGTAAGACCATTACATCGTAACATCCTCATTAGGAAACGCACTGTTACTGCCAAGGACCTGCAAAATGACCTGACAACAGTGACTGGAATGGATGTGTCCAACCAAACTATCCGTAACAGACTTAAGGAGACTAACTTGAGACCATGTCGGCCAGCACGAGGTGCATGTTTAAGTAATGCACACAACTCATGCTGCTTGACAACTTTGTCACTGGAAGCATGTGCTGTTCACAGATGAGTCAAGGTTTCGCCTGATCCGTTGTGGTGGACGCACATGTGTGTACAGATGCACAAACGAATGATAGAGCTCTGCAACGATGCAAGAATTCGATTGTTTCGGACGTAGCTGGGTCATTGTGTGGGGTGAAATCTGTATTGACAACCGCACGGACTTCCTCATCATCCGTCAGAATCTTAACAGCCAACAGTCAAAAGCCAATTGATAACATTCTGGAGTGTCATGTTTTACTGCCACACGTGGTATTGGCCTAGAGTTCGTCTTAATGCAGGACAATGCTAGATTTCACACAATTATGGACTTCCTGAGGGATCGCCAAATCTCTACTATGGAGTGGTTACCAATGAGTGCTGATCTAAACCCAATCGAGCATGTATGGGATGTGCTTGACAGACGTCTTCGCAAGCGTCCAGCACCACCTCAGACTCTGCAGCCTCTCAGTGAAGTCCTTATGGAAAATGGGAAGGAATACCACACGAACACATCCGCAAGGTCATTCGGAACATGGAAAGAGTCTAGCTGTGATCTGCGCTGATGGAAATCATACGCATTACTAATGTTTAAAAAACAATGAGAATATTTTACAATACACAGGATTTACACTTTGTTTCGGGAAGGGATACTCTTTTTTTTGGGAGTGAGGAGATAAGAGGCATTGAAGACAATGCAGCTGCATTTGGGTTTTGCTAATAAATGATGTAGCTAGATTGTTTTATTTGTTGTTTATTTATAAGTCTTTTAGATGACGGATGGCAAGGCTTTAGAAAATGTGTTTTCTTAATTGTTTTCACCAGTGCATTATGTTATACGATGTCAAAAGAGACATCCTTCTTAAATAAACAGATGCAACTTCAATTTCGGAACTAATTCTATATAATGTATTTTCCCGTTTAATTTAAGTATTTGTATTTTCAAAAAGAATATTCTCCAGTATAATTTTTAGCTTTTTTTTTTTTTTTTTTTAGCTCTTTACGACTTTTAATTTGAAAACTAATGTTTTCCATCACTTGAATCATGGGGTTGAATGACAAACGTTATTTTAATTAAAAGTAGGAAGCAATTTTTATTTAATCTACACTGTAATGCCAACGAGCATTGATGGTTATTGGAGGCTAAGGCTGGAGGTTGTTTGTTGTTTGTTAGTACTCTGTGGAATTATGGAATATTAGCAAGTAGAGCGGCTCTGATGACTGTACGAAAATAATAACGTAGAAAATATAGGAAGTTACGCCATGGAAGAGGCTTTAGCTGAGACAAAACAGTTGTCACGTGCGCATCCCCATGCCAACAATGTTTAAAAGATAAACAAAGTAGCAGCGTATTCATTCTTCTCGAACCGAGTGTTATACGGAAGGTTGATTACGATCTTTGGTAAAGATTTATTGCGTGACAGAAAGGACGTTGCTATTATTGGTAACGTCCGCATTGTTGTGTTTCATTCGAAAGCAGTAAATGTCATGAAAAAATGTCGCCGAAAATCGGACCTTAATGGGAAGGGTACATTATTGCCATTTCCGACGCTAATTACAGCTATTCTATTTTAATTAGTACATGTAAAAACACGAATTTTCTCTGTTTCGAAGAAAGGCAGATCGCCACAACTGGATGGAGAAGGAAAATCCCCGGAAGGGTTAATTTCAACTATCCAGAAACAGCAAATCCTCGAGTTCCCACAAGTCATTCGAAAGGTCAAGCAGTTTATCCTGCGTGAAAATCCAGCAACCCAAAGAGGGATCACAAACATTGTAAAAACTTCGCAGGCTACCGTAAATAAAATCAAATCTTGTAAACATTCCAAGGAGGAGCTTTACCTGTGAAGCAGAAATACATTTATTAACAAGAAATTAACCTCCCTCCCCGCATGTAGCAGACCCTGCGGTGGTCATCTATTTAAACCCCTTTATCTCCACATTTTAAATTTCCCCAAATTTTTAATCAAAAAATTGATTTTCACGAAAATAATATGTAGAAAATGTAAAAAAGCTCATATCTTCTTTCCTTTCTCATCATTTCCGATCAAATGACATCATATGCCATATGTTGCCATAGTTCTAAAGACCAAGTGACTGCACGTCCGCAACTCCGACCCCACTGGAACAATTGGACCTAAACTTCATAGTAATGTACATCTTGCATAGAGGAATCTGGATACTGAATTTCACTCCTTTACCTACCTAAATAGAACATAGATCTTTCGTCCTCTCTGACTCCCACCCCCGTAATTCCAACGCCATTGCACCAATCAAAACTAAACTAAATAAAATCTTGTAAACATTCCAAGGAGGAGCTTTAGCAGTGAAGCAGAAATAAATTTATACATTTATTAACAAGAAATTACTCCCTCCGAGTAGAGTAAGGCAAGTAGCACATCCTGCGGTCATCTATTTTTACCCCTCTATCTGCACTATTTACCTCCCCCCAAGGCTTTCAATTAAAAATTGAAATTCGCAAACGTAGTGTGTAGAAAATGTAAAAAAGCTCATATCTTCTTTCCTTTCTCATCATTTCCGATGGAATGACATATCACATGCCATAAGTAGTTATAGTTCTAACGACCAAGTAACAGCCACCCACACCACTCGACCCCACTGGAACAAATGGGCCTAAACTTCATAGTGTAGATCTTTCTTAGAGGAATCTGTTCCAAAACTATTGGACCTTATGGATCTCTTCCCCTTCCATCTATCTCACTCCGCAAGCCCATGAATAAGAGAAATGAGATTGACCTAGACAACGTCATTTGCCAAAACCCCTTTTTATTAGGAGCTTTAGCATAAAAGCTACTTATAAGAATGCGCCCTTGGTCTGTACGTTTATCCGGCTGGCCGTCCGGCAGCCGTTTGCATGATAACATGAAACCGGATTAACTTTTTCAAATTCTGTTTTCAGAAATATGACTATCAAAGTCTTAGCTCGGCCGTATCAACTTTTCAGATTTTTTCGTGGACCCCCTTCAAGTCGAATTCGCGTGCTAAAACAGTAAGTGTAAAATATTCAAAGATACTGGCATGTTATATAACAAGCGATTTGTCAAGAAGGAACACATTGTTACTTTCTGTTCATCTTATAAGCATTATTGAAATCGGCGCGCGCACGTGAAATCGCTTTGTCGACGCACGATTGCTCAAGTGCTCATAATCTATAAGCTTATTAAGTAGCGGAAAAATGGAGCTACTTATTGGTTTTATTTTATACACGATTTGAATCACCCTTTATCATTTCTATATTTTTTGAGGTAGAAGGTTGAAATTCGGAATGTAGCTTGCTATGGGTATGTGCACCTTCACTATTTAGTTTGGTTTTGATTAGCCCCCTAAGGTCGGAGTTTTGGGGGTGAAAATTAGAGAGGACCAAAAGGTCTAGGTGTATTTATTCATATAAAGGAGTGAAATTCGGTATAATCAAGATCTCCATTATATGAAGATTTTTTTTTTCCCCGATGTATCTATGCCTTCCCGACTCGGTGGCGGAAATGCATCGAAAAGATGGGGACTATATTGAAAAATAGTATACCAACTCTGTCTGTAATAAAGGAGCTGTAAAACAATATTTCCGATTTTCATTTGACCGACCCTCGTAAGTAGAATAAGAATGGAGCTACATATTGGTTTTATAATGTCATCCGTCCCCTTCATAATTTCTACATATTTTTGAGGTAGAAGGTTGAAATTCGGAATTTAGCTTACTATGGGCATGTTCATCTGCTCTATTTAGTTTGGTTTTGATTGGTATAAGGGTCGGAATTACGGGGGTGGGATTCAGAGAGGGCAACATATCTATATGCTATTTAGGTACGTAAAGGCATAAAATCCAGTATCCAGATTCCTCTAGGCAATATCTAGTATGAAGTTTAGGCCCAATTGTACTAGTGGGATCGGATTTGCGGGGGTGGCAGTCACTTGGTCCTTAGAACTATGGCAACACATGGCATGTGATATATCATACGTTCGGAAATGATCAGAAAGGAAAGAAGATACGAGGTTTTTTTACATTTTTTACATATTACGTTCGAGAAAATCAATTTATTGACTAAAAAAAACTTGGGGACAGGTAAAAAGTGCAGATGAAGGGGTAAAAATAGATGACTTGCCTTATTCTACTTGGGAGGCGGGGGGGGGGGCTTAATTTCTTTTTAATAAACATATAAATGTATTTCTGCTTCACTGCTAAAGCTCCTCCTTGGAATGTTTACAAGATTTTATATTGCATTAAAATGACGACAATAGTGAATTTTTTAAGAGAGGGTAAAACAATGATACCTCAACAATGAGAGAAAAGCAGCGAAGATCGTCGCGTTATCAAGGTTTTGATTTTAGCTCACATAACGACGAAAAAAGAATTTTTTTTTTGAAAAATCTCTCGCAATGAATAGTCGGCAGAAGCGGAGATGAAACCTTGGACGCATAGTAAGATGTTCGAAACAGCGTCAAAACGATAAGTACTGCACAGTTAGAAATATTTACTGTAGGCAGATACACATTCGCTTATTTTTCGCGCTCGAAGAAAATGACGGTCTTAATGGAATTCCTAAAACTTTTGATGACGTAAATGAATACAAATTCGAAAAAGAGATATTGTCTTCAAACCAGTATAATGAATGCTGAAAAACTACAATCTGCTAATGAGCTTAGTATACAAGCCATATGGGTCTCCCAAAGTTTTGTTGATGTTTGTTTCTTTCGTTCTACATTTATTTAGAGGTAATGACGTCGAGAATATCATGCAGCACGCAGGACTACCTCGTAGCAGTCGCCTACCCAGCTCATCGAACAGGAGAAGTTCTGGGAACGATGCAAGACTAGCTTCTACGGTAGATGAGAAGTCGCAAATCAAGAATGTGGTAATGTCATATGAATGATAGACGGTAGAGCAAGTCCCTACCTTTTACTAACCGCTCTTAAACTGCTGAGTGTTTTCCAGCGTTTTTGAGATACCCCTTCCTTCACCTAAATTATTATTAGATTAGGTTTTAGCTTGCTGTCCCCTCTAACTTACTCGCAGTAATCAGTAATGATCCGTTCCGAAGAATTTTGTCTCACAGTAAAGAAACACTTGTTTTCCTAAAAGACTTACCTGAATGAAAAGGAGGAAAGACTGGATTCGACTTCAGAATGGTTAATGTTTAGTAGACGTTACATTCGTTTAAATACTGATCGTTAGACACTGGAAGAAATCTTTGATATTGCTACAGAGAACAGGGAAATGAAACCATACGGAAAAGATAGAAGACAAAATATTTCACTTACCTGCAGGAGTGAAAGAAAGAGTAAATATTTATCAAACATACAAAAGGAACTGTTGATAGCATTTGATGTGGAGCTGGCCAGATTCTATATTTATTTTAATTTTAATAATTAATGTTATAATTTAATAATTCTTTTTAATTTTTCGACGCCGTAGGCGAGAAACTGTGTTGACCTATTTTACGATAGAGACTCAAAGAACCACGTTTTCTTATCGGATTAAAGATGCAATTTATGATAAAGAAATGATGTTCATATCTGAGAAAAAGAAAAGAATAAAGCCGCGGTTATTTTTGTCAGAATTTCGGTTGATGTGTGGATTCTTTTCTCTAATATTTTATTCTATTTGTTCGAACTAGTAGAATGAATCCTGCGGCAACTCCTACGCAAGATGAAGACGACCCGAACGAGGAAACCACCGAATCATAGATAAGTAATTGTCGAATATTCTTCACTATTCGTTATTGACTCTACCTCCTACTAATGTTGAGTTCGATGTATTGTTATTTATTTTCACCGTAGTCGTTAACAACACTACGGAAGCGACTCTTGTCAACGGATGACTTCGGGGCCCCAAGAACACCTATGAAACTTCTTTTCGACTCCCTTGTCAATTTATGAACGTTACAGTACCTAGACCTTCTGTCCTCTCTGAATCCCACCCCGTAATTCCGATCCCAGTGCACCAATCAAAACCAAACTAAATAGTGAAGGTGAATATGCCTATAGTAAGGTACTTTCCGAATTTCAACCTTCTACCTCAAAAATGTAGAAATTATGAAGGGAACGGACGGGCAAAAATAATTGATGATTCCATTCTTCTGCTACTTAATGATATAATTTATGAGCAATCGTACGTCGACAAAGCGATTTCACGTCGCGTGCCGATGCCAATAATACCATAAAGATGAACAGAAAGTACCAATATATTCATTCTTGACAAATTCTTGACATGGCTTTATCTTGGTATTCTTTACACTCACTGTTTTAGCACGTGAATTCGACTTGAAGAGGTCCACGAAAAATTCTGAAAAGTTGATACGGTCGACCTAAGACTTCGATGGTCATATTTCTGAAAACAGAACTTTAAAAAGTTAATCCGTTTTAAAGTTATCGTGAAAACGGCGTGCGGCCGGACGGACGGACGTATAAACGTACAGACCAAGGCCGCATTCTTATAAGTAGTTTTTTCCTAAAGCTCCTAATAATAAAATCTTGTAAACATTCCAAGTAGGAGCTTTAGCAGTGAAGCAGAAATACATTTATACATTTATTAAAAAGAAATTAACCCCCCCCCCCCGAGTAGGGGAAGGCAAGTGGCAGATCCTGTGGTCATCTATTTTTACCCCTTTATCTGCACGTTTTACCTCTCCCCAAGTTTTTTAATCAAGAAAATTGATTTTCTCGAACGTAAATGTAAAAAATGTAAAAAACTTCGTATCTTCTTTCCTTTTTCATCATTTCCGAACGTATGATATATAACATGCCATATGTTGTCATTGTTCTACGGACCAAGTGATTGCCACCCCCGCAAATCCGACCCCCCTGGAACAATTGGGCCTAAACTTCTAAGTACTGTATATCTTGCCTAGAGGAATCTGGATACCAAATTTCACGCCTTTACGTACCTAAATAGCACACAGATAAGTTGCCATCCCTGAATTCCACCCCCGTAATTCCGACCCCAGTGTACCAATCAAAACCAAACTAAATAGTACAGATGGGCATGCCCATATAAGCTACATTCCGAATTTCAACCTTCTACCTCAAAAAATGTAGATATTATGAAGGAATACACAGTTAAGACATTATAAAACCAATAAATAGCTCCATTCTTTCGCTACTTAATACTATAGATTATGAGCACTTGAGCAATCGTGCGTCGACAAAGCGATTTCACGTGCGCGCGCCGATGTCAGTGATGCTTAAAAGATAAACAGAAAGTAACAATGTATTCCTTCTTGACAAATCGATTGTTATATGACATGTCAGTATCTTTGAATTCTTTACACTCACTGTTTTATCACGTGAATTCGACTTGAAGGGGTCCACGAAAAATTCTGAAAAGTTGAAACGGCCGAGCTTAGACTTTGATGGTCATATTTCTGAAAACAGAATTTGAAAAAGTTAATTCGTTTTCAAGTTATCGTGAAAACGGCGGACGGCCGGATAAACGTACAGACCAGGGCGCATTCTTATAAGTAGCTTTTATGCTAAAGCTCTTAATAAAGGTGGACATGCCCATAGTAAGCTACCTTCCGAATTTCAGCCTACAACTTCAAAAAAAAATAATGTAGAAATTATGAAGGGGACGGACGGGCAAAATAAAACCAATAAGTAGCTCCATTCTTCCGCTACTTAACCCTTTCAGTCTCTGTGCCCATTACAATGGACATACATGATTTTTATGTACAGTATATGGCTCTTAAATTCAAGTGCAAGTATTTTGCACATATTTGTATTATTTCTAGGTTTTCTGTTAGTTTGTTATTTTTTAAAAATAATTTTTAAAAACACCCATCTCTATTGTGAAGGACGTAAGTGGGTGATATATGGTGTAAATCGCAATTTTAAATTATTGTATTTTTATCATCAGTACATGTTTTGTATCAATTTTCAAAAAAAAAAATTCTGCCTTTATAAGAAAAAATTCGGGTCTGAAAGGGCTACTGATATAATTTATAAATCCTTTTGAAAAACTTTCCTTAAATTCCTTGGGCTTAATCACTTTTGATATTATTTCTCTCCATGTGGAAGGTAGAAAATTGCGCGGGGTTTGTTGCAGTCGTTAAGGTAGACGTAGCTTCATCCAAAGTGACAACGTAGCTTCATCCAAAGTGACAA
>JAHWFO010012261.1:1712658-1755974 GCA_023313115.1 Rhysida immarginata | reverse complement strand
ATTGATTTTCTCGAACGTAATATGTAAAAAATGTAAAAAACCTCGTATCTTCTTTCCTTTCTCATCATTTCCGAACGTATGATATATCACATGACATATGTTGCCATAGTTCTAAGGACCAAGTCACTGCCACCCCCGCAAATCCGATCCCACTGGAACAATTGGGCCTAAACTTCATAGTAATGTAGATCGTGCCTAGAGGAATCTGGATACTGGATTTTACGCCTTTACGTACCTAAATAGCACATAGATATGTTGCCCTCTCTGAATCCCACTCCCGTAATTCCGACCCCCGTATACAATCAAAACCAAACTACATAGAGCAGATGGACATGCCCATAGTAAGCTACATTCCGAATTTCAACCTTCTACCTCAAAAAATATAGAAATGATAAAGGGTGATTCAAATCGTGTATAAAATAAAATCAATAAGTAGCTCCATTTTTCCGCTACTTAATCAGCTTATAGATTATGAGCCCTTGAGCAATAGTGCGTCGACAAAGCGATTTCACGTGCGCGCGCCGATGTCAATAATGCTGAAAAGATGAACAGAAAGTAACAATGTATTCCTTCTTGACAAATCGATTGTTATATGACATGCCAGTATCTTTGAATTCTTTACACTGTTTTAGCACGTGAATTCGACTTGAAGGGGTCCACGAAAAATTCTGAAAAGTTGATGCGGCCGAGCTAAGACTTTGATAGTCATATTTCTGAAAACAGAATTTGAAAAAAATAATCCGTTTTCAAGTTATCGTGCAAACCGCTGCCGGACGGCCGGACAGACGGACGGCCGGTTAAACGTACAGACCAAGGGCGCATTCTTATAAGTAGCTTTTATGCTAAAGCTCCTAATAAGCTCAAAAATTTTCTCGTAAATTTCTTATATATGTCGCATTCGTTGTGTTAGTCGCAGGACCCCGCAAGAGCCAAAATTCGTGGAAAAAATACGGTAAGCTTTAATGTCAATTTCATTTTAAAGCTAACTACACTAGAATCGCTGTTTAGACTTAGATATTGTGAAATAGAGGACTATTCAAAAATGAATATCGGTATTTTTAGTATTTACAATTATGATTACTGAACGTTTAAAAATGCAGTTTGCAGCAAGATAAAGTAGAACTGTCCAGTTTTGATTATCTGCCTCACAATCCCGCAGTTATATGACGCGCATTTAAACGATAGTCCACTTCTTCCCAAATTCGCTACTATGGTATTGTTTCCACAGCGAACGTGATTCGATTCCGCAGTGTTCAGAGATCTCGAGGGAAAAATAGACGATGGCTTTCGCATAACCCCATACAAAGAAAGAACGCCTGCGGTTGTGTTCAAGAATCTCAACCTCCTGTGCCACACGCATTCAATATACGCTTGTTTCCCTACATCAACTATTTGAAGAAGAGGTTAGAGACGTCAACTGATACCTGCGAAGGTCAAGATCGAATACCATCTTTTTTCTTTTGTTCTTGTAATACAGAGCGCGCAACTGCATTTTATTTTGTTTATTTTTCATATGCATTCCACTGAAATCACAAACTTTTTATTTAATGCATAATTTTATTTTTATATACGTATATCATCATGCACCTTCTAAATTATAATTATAAAAAGATTTCATAAACGTGATAATATGTTTAAACTACAGTAAGAAAATTAAAACACATGGCAGAAAATTTTGCGGACCTAATGCTGCATAAATTTATTGTTTTAATCGAAATCTTAAGCAAACGCAATTTTTTTTGTCCAGTTTCATCTCCGCGCTTCTTTTCTAATGACTACATGATTATATTAAATAACAATTGAAGCATATTCGACTTTCTTCATTTTCTAGGAATTTTCATCACCTAAATCATCAAGTGATCAGGTTCAAGAAAGAAGGGTTGTGTTCAGACAACAATTGCGTGAGTCATTTCAACTTACTATGTCATCAACTCAATTCTCGTATACCATTCATGAACACAGCCGCAGTGGAACAAGTAATGTCTTAGGTCCAGAGATCTACGGGAGGCAATGCAGTAGAGCAGTAATGTTCGTTTTCCAATTCTTGTGGCCACTACCTTGACATGAGTGCCTCAGTGACGCTAAGGGCTATGCTGGATCGGGTCACCCATGCCAGACAGGCCTTAGCAGAGAGGCCAGACTAAAAGTGTCCGGTCGGTTGTGGACCCTCCCAAAGGGACCGGTGCTCGCAATGGAGGCATGTTTTTGACATGGCCTCCATTACGACCAGTACGTCCACCTGTGTGTTTGCCGTGCGCAGCGACCCTACTTCTGGGGAAAGGGGGATCCTGGTGGTTGAGGGAAGGCTTTCCGGAACAACACACCACTTTGGCCCCTACTTCTCTGAAGGATGGGAGCCGTAGACCGCCAAAGTATCCGAAGTTTTTGGAGATGAAATTGGCAAGTGGGGAGTCGTTTAAGACCATCTCCCCATTTCTAATTTCAAAAGAACTTAAACGCCTCGTTGGGGATACAAAACATGTTAAGAGACTTTTCAACGGCCATCTTCTTATCGAAGTCTTTAAGGATAAGCAAGCCACCACCCTGCTATCCTTGAAAAAGTTTGCAGGGAAAGCCGTTTCGGTTTCTCCCCATGCAACATTGAATTACAAGAAAGGTGTCTTCACGTGCCAGGACCTGGAAGGAATGGGGGACGAGGAAATCATTGCCGAATTGGATGATCATTCTGCAGTTGACATTCGCCGGATCGCTCCAAGGAGGAATGGTGTTCCTCATCCTACGCATTCCTTCATTGTTACCTTTGAGGGAACAGTTTTGCCGGATACCATTTACATCGGTTATATACACTGTCACGTGGGGCCCTTTTATCCCCAACCCGTTGCGATGCTTCCAATGTCAGAAGTACGGCCACACGAGAACAAACTGTCATTTTAATGCAGTCTGTTGTAAGTATGGCCTGCCCGGACAAGAGATGGAAGATTTGTTCAAACGAGTTCCGGTGTTGTAACTGCAAGGGAGCCCATTCTACCCTTTCAAGAGACTGTCCTATTTGGCGGAAGGAAAAGAAGATCCAAGAGGTTCGTGTCCTTGGGGGTTTGTCTTTTCCGGAAGCGCGTAGGCAGGTAGAACAAAATGAAGTCCGTAACTATGCAGCAGTGGTTAAGAGTCGTCCTTCTATTAAGTCAGTTGGAACAATGACTGATTTGAGTATCGCAGACTTTTCTTGTGGAACTTCCACCTCCACAGGACCATCTGCTAGCACTAGTCGTACTTCAAAATCAATTACACCACCTGGAACTCCTCCAAAAACTTCGGAAAGGGAAGATGGCAACAAACGCTCGTCAGAGGTGTTACCTTCCTCTGACCCCTCCCAAAAACGTGTAGTAGTTTCTACACCAAATTCTCCAGTTCTGGGGGGAGGGCCAGACTTCCCTTTAAACTTAGGGGCGTCTCCTATTGAGGAGATGGAGTTACCTCGGGAGTTTAAACCTACATCTTAAAACCTTCATCATGGCACTGTTACAATGGAACCATAATGGATTCTTTTGTCGATTAGAAGACCTCAAGCTCTTAGTCAATAAGTTCTCCTTCTCCTTATTGGCTTTGCAAGAAACGTTCCTTTTGCCATCCCAGTCTCCTACCCTAAAAGGGTTTAATTTTATTAGGAAGGATTATACATCGGGAAATAAAGCCTGTGGTGGTGTTGCCATCTTAGTTCAAAGATCTTTGCCTTTTACTACAATTAATTTAACATCTAATCTCCAGGTGGTAGCAGTTGGAGTCTTATTCAAAGATCTCTCACCTCTAACTGTATGTTCACTGTATCTACCTCCGGATCAATATACAGATGAAAATTCTTTATCATCCTTGCTTTGTGAACTGCCAAGTCCCTTCCTTATTCTGGGTGATTTTAACGCCCATAATCCCATTTGGGGTCTATAAAGCTCTCTAAAAGAGGATATATGATAGAGAAAGTTTTTAATTCTTTTAACGCCAATTTGTTAAACGATGGCTCGCCAACATTCCTCCACTCAGCCAACGGCTCTTTGTCATGCATCGATCTATCTATATCCTCTTCATCTTTCATACTTAATTTAGCCTGGAGCGTATTCTCAGATTTAAATGGTAGTGATCATTTCCCGATCAGTATTTCCCTGAGTTCTTCTGCTTTTTCCAACCCTCTACCATGTTGGAAATTGGATAAAGCAGACTGGCAAGTCTTCCAATCCCATCTACAGTTTGAGAATAAAACACCCTTTCCATCTGTAGATGAGGCTGTAGAGGATTTCACTTACCGCATCCTCCATGCGGCAGAACAATCCATTCCTAAGTGTAGATCCTCGTCCACGAAAATCCCAGTGCCATGGTGGAATGAAGAATGTGCCCTAGCGGTTCGAGAACGTAAGAGAGCTCTCCGCATTTTTTCCGCACAACCAACTCTTGAGAATCCTATCACTTACAAACAAAAAAGGGCCAGTTGTAAACTGATCATTTCCACAAATAAGAAACTTTGTTGGAGGGATTATATCTCCTCCATTAATAGGAACACCCCTCTTCAAACTATCTGTAAAATGATTAGGAAAATAAATAGGAAAATACTCCCGGATAAACTCCCTTCCCTCATTCAAAATGGTCGTATGTACTATGACCCGTATGAGGTAACAAATATTCTTGGAAAAACATTTGCTGAGGTTTCACGAATAAAAAATTGCAGTGTCTCCTTTCAAAGACGAAAACTTTTCGAGGAATCCATTGCTATAAATTTTAAATCCCGAAACCTCGAAAAATATAATCACGGGAATTACATTATGCCCTTCGTTGCTCCAGAGATTCTGCTCCAGGTCCAGATGGAATGTTATACTCTTTCCTGCAACATCTGACGCAGGAAGCTTATGGCCACCTTCTCTCGTTATATAATTACATCTGGTCTTTAGGAGAGATTCCAACAATATGGAGAGAGGCAATTGTTATTGCTATTCCAAAACCAAATAAAAACCACTCTTGTCCTTCAAACTATCGACCAATAGCACTAACTAGCTGCATGTGCAAAGTCTTGGAAAGGATGGTCTCTGTCCGACTTATGTGGTATCTGGAAAAAAGCACCTGTTGCCCAGATTTCAGTGCGGTTTCCGCAAATCTCGCTCAACTGTTGATCACCTTCTTCGGTTGGAGTATGAGATTCATTTCGCACAGAGACATAGACAGCATGTTGTAGGGGTGTTCTTTGATCTGGAAAAAGCCTACGATACAACTTGGAAACATGGAATAGCAATACTTTTGCAGAAATACGGCCTTACAGGACGTCTTCCCTCTTTTTTGTGTAATTTCATGGCGAATAGAACCTTCCGAGTTCGCGTTGAGTCAACGCTCTCTGACCCTTTTACGCAGGATAATGGTGTCCCACAGGGAAGTGTGTTGAGTCCCTTCCTGTTCCTCATTGCTATTAATGAGGCTTGTTCACAACTTCCATTCACTGTGAACTATTCCCTGTACGTTGACGACATCACCAATTACTGACGAGGGTCATCAATGTTCTTTATTGAGCGTCAACTGCAACTAGCCATCAACAAGCTTGTTACCTGGAGAAACGAAGTAGGCTTTAAATTTTCACCCCAAAAAACAAGGGCCGTCCACTTTTGTTTTTTGAGAGGTCTCCATCCAGACCCGGATCTTATACTATATGGATCTCCTATCTCAGTGATGGACTCCCATAAATTCTTGAGTCTGACCTTTGATAGGAAACTATCATGGCTCCCACATCTTCGTAATCTAAAAGCGAGATGCTTACAAGCCATGAATGTTTTGCGCTCGATTTCCGCTACCAAATGGGGCGCTGATAGGAAGATGCTCTTGTTTTTATACGGCTCCCTAGTCAGATCTAAATTAGACTATGGAAGCAATGTTTATGGCTCAGCTTCAAAGAGCACTTTGAAGCTGTTAGATCCCGTCCATAACCGAGGCATAAGAATTGCCACAGGAGCTTTCCGTACAAGTCCGGTAGAGAGCCTTTATGTGGAGGCTTCTGAACCCCAATTATGGTTTAGGAGAGCCAAACTCCTCCTCAAATATGCTCTTCGCGTATATGGTGAAAGTCAGCATCCAGCTTTTGCCTGTTTTTTTTGATAAACCTAGTATCCCTCCCCATCACTCTTTTAGAAGCATCAATAATTGGTTCTAGAATCTTCTGGAGAGCCTGAACCTCTCATTTCCAACCATGCATAGCCGAGAGGTCAGAGATGTCCCTCAGTGGATTCTCCCCCAACCAGATGTAAATTACAACTTATTTGCTGGGAAAAAAATCAAACTTTATGGAATCTGAAATTAACGCACTCTTTAAAGTTTTTTTAGAAACCCTTCCTGATGGCTTCCACATATATACAGATGGGTCCAAATCAGAGGACGGAGTTGGCTGTGCGTTCCATATAGATAACAGTGTATTTTCTTATCATTTGCCAAACGAGTTCTCCCTCTTCTCAGCGGAATTGGTAGCGATAGCCAAAGCGTTAGAGTTCGCTTTTAATTATCGAAATTCCAACATCTGGATATTCACTGATTCACTGAGCGCTTTGCAATCTTTGGAATCATTTAATTCTATAAACCCTTTTGTTCAAAGAATCCAGGAATATCTTCATTACCTGGATTCACAAGGTACCAGTATTTATTTTGTCTGGATCCCTAGTCACATGGGTATCCTACAAAATGAACTGGTCGATAAGGCGGCAAAACACGCGATTACTCAGTTACCGATCTCTGAATTCAATCCCCGAACATTTGTACCCGGTGATTTCCAAAAAACTCAGATCTTCTTGGCAGGATTCTTGGCCTCTGAACCCTGCTAATAAATTATTTGAAATAAAGCCTGCCATCACGCCGTGGTCATTACCTTGTCTAACAAACAGGCGAGAAGATGTCGTTCTTACTCGGCTTAGGATTGGTCACAGCCATCTTACTCACATCCATTTATTAAAAAAAGAACCAGCGCCATTGTGTTCTTGTGGAGCAATGCGGACTATTAAGCTATTCTAACCCAGTGCCCTTTACACTCTAAGCTACGACGCTCATTAGGGCTGAATCATTCCTTAGACTTTTTGTTGGGGAACAACCCTATAATTTTTAAAAAAGTGTTTCTTTTTTTAAAAATTTTTCATGTTTTTAAATTCATATAGTCATCCTTTTATTGCTTTTGCATTGTATATATTTGATCATTAAGTATAGGTTTCATTTACACACTAATCATATTCATCAGTTTTTATTAGGGGACAACTCAGAAGAAAATAGATTTTAATCATCTATTTTATAGTCAGTCAGTGCCCTTTACACACTAATGATTTACACAGCCCTATACTAATATTTCTTATTACGGGAGAACTCTGGCGAAAAATGTCTGTTTTTAAATTTATTAGTGATTTTAAAATCTCATAGTCATAATTTTTATTGTTTGTCCATCTTTGTCATTCATGTTTTTATAAATTTTTTTCATGTGATTTTTTAAAACTTTTGGCCCATAAACTGGGGGTTTTTAAACTTTCTCTCGGGCGCAAAATGGCCATAGCAGCCGACGCCCTAAAATTCCAACCAACCAACCAATTCTTGTGGCCCGCGACTAAATCGATTAAATTCAACAAAAATTAGACTAGATACAGACAATTTGGTATCTAAAATTCTTGAACAATTTTTTAATGCGATCCGCAGCCAAAATCAGACTTTTGCTTAAAATTTTGCTCCCCTTAAAATTTGTTCATCACTGCGATAGAGCAAGGTCATTTGGTCAAACGCGTCCTCTCTGGGAGTATATCATCCGAAAGTCTTTATGAAATTGTTGCGGTGCTCCATCCGGGTGGAAAACGTAGACAAAGCCATCCTCATTTAACCGAAGAGTTCTAGTTTTCTACACACGCTGGCCAATGAATTAGAAACGCGTGTGAAGAATGTTTATTTTTTAAAATCCGTTTGAGTTGATGTGATGCAAGCGTCTAATCCTTAGTTGGCGAGACTAATCACAAAACATGATCAGAATGGGGACAAATGAAAGAACTAACTGAGTTGAATTATGGTAAATGAATGTTTGAATTATAATATCTGTTTACTAGAACAATGAATGTTTCACTTTCACTGTGGTAATAAATATGCTTTTGGACAGAATTACAACTCTTTGCTGGTTCGCACCTCTTCGAAAAGGGAGTCATTGCTGGTTCTCGTCTAGCTGGAGCTATGATTGAATCAACGAAGTAGCTGATTGGATTCTGGAAAACTGCGATGTCTGGAATATTCAACCACAGTTTTTGTCTGAAGTCTTTGTCTATTGTATCATGAGCGCCGCACGTGTACGACTTACTCCTTCTTTTAAAACGACTTGTACGGAGAAATAGTTTGAGTGTTTAAAAACACACTTTCAAATGCATTCAATATTTAATACGTGATTAATTGACATGAACAAGGAATAGACAGTGGATAAAATATATAGATCAACTTAACAAAATGCTAGAGAAAAAAACCACTAAAAATCATAGTTTTGAGTTAACGGTTTCCCAGGACGATTCCAGCCATTGTCCGAGTTTATTTGTTTTTTGTCAAACTGATTGACAAGCTTTCAGTGGGAAGGCACGGGTGGACAAAGAAATAAATGGAATAAAAGACGTCGCTAGAGACTAGATCTTTCTGTTTGTGTCTGAGCCAATTGTCAGAGAAATATAAAATAAAAGGCCGAGGGAAACTAAATTGAACGTTAAAAAAGAGGCAAGGGATGAAAAAAAAAATAAATAACGGCCAATATTTTTCTGTTGTCAACATTATACGATGATACTCTAAACGTGGGCTATAGGTTTTTTAAATTAAATTTTGATTATATGAGTCTACTAGTTAACGTTTTACATGTCTGAATTCGAAAAGTGATTTGCTACAATGAAATGTGTTGTATGGACATTTTCGTTTCCCTTCATCTTTTCTGTCATCAAGAAGACTGTCAAGTAGACTGTGCAAGCTTTGCCCATTTTGATTTCTGGAGGCACTGTATTAATATATTTCTTTACTTCAAATTAAATTGTTTGATAATTAACAATGAAGCTCGTTGTGCAAAAAATATAACAACACGTAACATAACCTTAACAAACATTGAATACATAATGCGGAAGCAGGTTTCTCTCTAGGCAAGCGACATGATTGTATTTCAATTTGATTGACTATGGAACATCCTATTTTTGTATAAATTCTCGGTCTTTCTTACTCCATGTCACTTGATAATGAAGGAGGCTTAGCCACCAAAATATGCATTCGATCCATTAAAAATGGATTTGTGGTGTCATCATTTGTTTGCATTGTGGTCAATTTGTCCACAGTTTCAGGCTTTTATTGTTATCTATAATTTAGGATGACTGCCTCTTATGATATCACTAACCGAAAAACGAACTCAATAGATTTTTAACTATTTCGCACAAGGGTTGTTCCCTTACTAATAGGGGAAAGTTGCCTAAGTTGAGACGCGTCATAAATTGGGACAAACTTCTTGTTAGTTTCAAAGGAGGTAACCGTTGTGTATCGACGCGAGGCCGAAGCCGCAGCCGATTTCCCACAAAAAAATCCGACAAGGAAAACTGTGTCACTTGTGTCTCGTGCTAACTGTCTAAAGATAGAAGTATCGTAGATCAACTGTCACTATCCTATTTTGTTTGGTGTATCGATGGGTTGTTTTCGTAGCAACATGTGCTTCATGCCGCCATTAGATTTCTATGGAGCTAGATGATGTTCGAAGTTACCATTTTCCTAAGTCGGGACAGTGTTTTTTCAAGGAGGAAACAAGTTACCCAAAAAAAAAGCTAACAAAATTGCCACAACAGAATGGTTATCAATAATCTGCAAGGACCATATGCACCATCCATTTGCGGTTTGGATCCAGTGTATCCAGTTAAAAGAATGGGCACATGAAACCTGTATAATCACGGATAACGTTCGTTTACCTTGTTTTGCATTAATAACTGAAAGCCAAAAGTTTACATCAAAAGTCAACATAAGAAAAGTTAATTACTTTGGCTCATATTATACTGTTGTTTGCTGTGTTCTATCTGTGTCCCATAAGATGTACATTTATAAAGACCTATAAATAATTTACGATTCAGTCGGTATTTAGTGCCCATAATTTTCCTGCATTGTATTAACAGGGGCTGTTGGTGATTCATAAATACTGTGAACTTTTTTCAAATAAATTTATTACGTTTTTCTTGTAAAGTCTCAAATTATGCAACTCTCCCCTACCGGGTTTTGCAAAAGTTCTGTTACACTTACGGATGTGTCGATATCGGGGGGGGGGGGAGCATCCACGAAGCAGGTGCTATTGAAGACGTGGGCGATATCATAACGTAAACGTAGATAGGTGGAATGAATGCGATTCGGATACAAGGATATTGCAATGGAACGTAAAAGAATCGACATCTCTGCGCTCCTTCTCGCGGGCCACAACAAGTCTAACATCGCTAAGCAGCTTGAGGCTGAAGAAAGGGAAGACCTCAAAGATCGTCCAAATGCAGGCACATCTCGCGATATCAAAAGTGTGGGTGTCAGAAAATCCTTCAAACGTGACCCGACTCTCAAAATGACACAGTTCGCAAAGAAAAAGAAGATTTCTGTGGCCGCGGTGTCCAGAGCCATCAAGGGAGAGGTGGAAAGAGTTTGAGGCTCATGGCAAGACCTTTGGGTTTGAAGCGGATGGCATGCGAGATAAACGTCGGGAGCGCTGTCGTCGCCTTCTCAACGACTTGAAGAGCCATGGCAATCGCATTGTCATCTTTTCTGATGAAAAAACCTTCACGGTCGATCCGGTCGTCAACAAGCAGAACGACCGCGTGGTCAGCTTCGGCCAGGACATCTGTGAGGTCCGCTACGTGACTACAATCAAGCACCCGGCCTCAGTGATGATGCTCGGCGTCATGGCGTCGAATGGTATGAAAATGCCGCCAATCTGGTTCCCGACCGGTTACAGGCTTACCGCGGCCGACTAAAAGGACATCTTGACCAAGAACGTTCTGCCCTGAGTAAAAAAGGTGACGAGGAATGCGGACTACGTCTTTCAACAGGACGGTGCCCCGGCCCACAGTGCCAAGACCGTTCAAGAGTGGTTGGGGTCGAACATGAACATGAAGATAAGGACTTTTGGCCTTCTCAGTCGCCCGACCTCAACCCTCTTAACTACAGCGTGTGGGCGCATATCGAGGGCAAGGCCTGTAAGATCCTCACAGCAACGTTGACCAGCTGAAAGTATCTGTGAACCGCGTGTGGACCGCCATGAAGACAGACTACATCCGTAACGTTTGTCGGGCCTTTAGACCTCGCCTAGAGCATGTGCTTGCCGCCGATGGCGGTTACATCGATTAATATGCATTGTGTACGCGCCAAAATCAATTCTGACAATAAAAACGGTGTCAAGTGCATCACACACGCAGTTATGCCATTTTTGCGGAGGTCCTCACATGTGTAACATAACTTTTGCAAAACCCAGTAAATGCAAGATATCTACAAATGTGTGACGCTAATTTGTTTGCTTATAACTCCTGTTTTTATTGCTCGATTGCATTGACAATTTCAGACATATTCTCAGACTCATTACTTTTCTGAAACTTCAATGTGCACCATTGCCACTAACATAAAATTCATATCTGGCGGATATTGCTTCATATGTGTGTCCAGTATCTTCAATGTGATGCTTTGAATGTCTGCAATGATTTTCCTCTTTAAATCGCCTAGGTCTGGGTCTTTATCCGTAGATAATGCTTTTTATATGGCCCCAAAGAAAAAAAATCTGACGAGGGCTAAGTCCAGGGAGTCGGGAGGCCATTGTATGGTCCTCCCTCTTCAACCGCACCAATTTTCGTTAAACACTGCATTCAGAAGGTGGCGGACCTCCAGAGACCAGAGTCTTTATTTTGCACACTCGTTTAAATTGCCTCTGAACAGCAATAACACTCAAATATTTCATACTAGATAATGCATTTCGCTTTCTATTGCATATTGCAACCATTTTCTTTCACATGAACATAATTAACAACAAAGCTACTTGACGCAGCCACCTATCCATAATGAAAAGTAATGGGTCTGAGAATACGTCTATAAAATCTCAATACAATCGCGTAATAAAAACCGGAGTTATAAGCAAGTAAAGTACGTCATACATTTGTAGAGCTGGAATCCTAATGCTTATTTATCAAAGGGGTTTTAAACTTAAAAAAAAGACGAAGTCTCTAGCCTCATGTTTCCTTCAAACTAAGCTGTGTAGGGATCACCAGGGGAGTAGAGCCGTGCAACACAGCAATATTTATCGGATACCCGACCGAAATGGTTAGGGTTGCGGCCGGGGACGTGATTCACGTGCCAAACGGGAGTCATTTTCGATTCCTTGTCCTTGGAGGAACCGTAAAAATGAGAAATCTTCGTGAGCACTTGTTGCCTATTACTCAGTTCCGGCATTCTATCGATGCATCAAAACCACAAAGACTCTACTCCCGCCATTTCCTACTCATTCCCGTGGGTCTCATCGTTCCGCAATGCGAAGGTCGCTTTAATTGAACGGGCAGAAGCAGACACGAAAAACCCCCTACGGATACGAAAAACTGATCGAAAGGTTTCAAGTACACCGGAGGACGTCATCACTTTTTCTTGAGTAATCTCTCTCTCTTTCTCTCTCTTTGTGTTTTCCTTTCATTCCATGCTCAGTGGTTCATTCCCACCCTCCACCGGCTCATTTCTTTCGTCTATAAAATGACAAAAATGAAACCACAGCTCGTGCAATGTTTTCACAAAACGGTAGTCTTGCAAGACTAGGAATGTGTTACACGTAGGGGGTTATCGTGTCTGCTTCCGCAATTTCTTCTTAATATTTTCGTGACGGAAACAAATGAACCAGATATCGATTTCTCTTCAGTAGTGTGTTAGATACGTCGTTCCTCTGATTTATGAGCTGCTGTTGTCTTCTTAATAATTTTTCACTGATTTAATGCAATTAAGCAATTGTTAAATGATAATACCGTTCTTTGCGGTTTCTGAGGCTCGCTTTTAAATTCTGCTTGCGGCCAAAATAAAGAGAATATACTGCCTTGACAAAAATGTCCAGACACCCCTATTTTATTGTGGTTTCAACTCACGTGTTGCACGCCTTTACTTTTGATGTAAAAGAAATGTAACGGCAGATAACATGGTATTGACATCGTCAACCAGCATGCCGAAAAGATTTCAGACTTTTATAGGGTGCAGCATTGGTAGAAAGTCAATTGGCGAAATCAATGTTTTCATGGGCGTCCTCGATCCAACAACGACAACAAAACGTTCCGGGCGACCTAGAATCATGTCCATGATAAACCTGCGTGCTCTGTCGCTGGTGGTTCGCACTGTGTCCTTTGTCCTGTGTCGCCATTGGACTAGCGATGATGGAATCTACGATTTTAGAAGTTTCATTCCAGTTAATGCATATTTCTTACAAGTAACCACCTGATATAGGGGTGGTCGTGACCTGCTTGTCTCGCTGATCGGTTCGCCGTATCAGTGGAGTCTACCGTACGAAAAAAACCCACACGCCTGAATAAGCCGTGAAAATTTCATTTTTATGTAAATAAAAAATAAAAAAAAATTATAAGGCCCGCATCCTTATATTCCCCATGAATTAAACTCACGAGAATATACCGAAATAACGTTATTTTCTTTTCGTATGTTAGCTATTCAAAGGATCTCTATATGCTCCTTAATCTTATGATTTTTTAACAGTGCAAACTGGGGTGTCCCCTAACTTTGTGGATGGATGTGGCTGCAACAAAAGAAAAAAATTTACAATTTACAAAAACAGTATATAGAATGTACAGTTCAATTTTTTAATTAAATGCAATAATCTTCCCTATAAAGCTCTGGATTACTAGTCTCTTGGGCTCCCTCTGGTGCCAAGTTTGCTTAGTATATTCTATCATGGCGGCTAGAGCGGTCGGGAAAGTTTAGAATCTGAGGTCATTGTAAAAAAAAAAAAAAATTAAAACCCGCGCCCGCCTTCTTTGGGTTACAAAATGCGGTAAGCAGCTTTGGCGCGGCCAGCCACTGGTTGGATGACAGCCAATGGATATCCATCAGCGATGATCTACCCTCTATACCAGAAGACGGAATCATCTGATATTTTTCACTTATTGCTACGACTTTATTATATTATACGACATTTACCGCGTGTTATTAAAATCATCGCTTTCGTTGACTGATGCAACGAGTGTTGTAAGCCAACGGTAGTGCTATTTAACAACACGACTGATGCCTAAACAGTCATCAGCAAAGCAAATATGGCTGACATTGCAGTTGAATGTACTATAGTCATCAATTCAACGACTTAGTTCTGTACTATAGCTTAGTAAATTGGGTCTTGGGCACATTGTACTCCCTAATTTTATTTTGTGCCCCCTTAATATATTCTATACACCTCTGGCGGCTCCCCTTAAGGGCTAAGGCCCGGGTAAGCCCCTCTCCTCACTACGGCTCTGAATTTTTACGAGAAGAATTTTAATCGGTAAAAGAAGAAATAACGAAGATATTTTAACTGAGCAGTGGTCTATTATTTAGATTTACTACCTAAAAATTGGGTAAAAATAATTTATTACGTTGAGAGGTTCTATATCTCCATCGTGGGTTCTTCGCATCATATGTCGTTCGCAAACGGGTCACGTGATCTGATTCAACGAAGAAAACATCGCTTTGGGTTGTTGCAAATCATACTCTCCAACCCAGAGTTCCGATGAGACTCAACGGAGCTCATCAGAGAATTCAACAATAGTTTCGATGAAATCTGTTGTCTCTGATTCCATCACTGTTGATTTTAACAACACGCGGTTTGAAATTGGACGTTAAAGATTTGAAACTACAATTTAACAGTAAAAGTTATGTGGGCCGATGAAATCCATCCCACTCTCCAGCAATCTCACGGTAATGTGTGGGTCTGAAAGTTACCAAAAGAGAAATACAATCGAGAGTGCTTCGTGTCCACGTTTTATGGGGCCCATAACTGACATGCGACTTAATGCCCCAAGGTACCAAGAGATGTTTGAAAATCAGCTTCCTGAATCAATTGAAGGGCTCGATGCAATAAGGATCTAATCCACACAAGAAGTTTTTAAGAAAAGTGTTTAAAAATCTGTAAATATGCATGGTTGTTGTTTTGCTTTACTGTGTTTGCAGTTTACTAGTGCAATTGTTACTGAAACATATTGTAAATGGATTTCACAACCAGTAATTATTACTTTTAATAAGAATTTCTTCTTGTAGTTAGGTCCTTATTGCCCCGAGACCTTCAGTTAAAGAATTTTTTGTCAATGTACCAGACTGTTTCTTCCAGCAAAGCAATGCTCCATGTCATGGTGCTCGTTCAATGAAGACGTAATTCCCTCATGCTGGCAGCTTGCATACGAATGCACAAGACGCGGTCACCAATCGCCATCAGTGACTGGATCGTTTAAAGTTCGAGTGGCAATGTCCCGAACCTTGTATAAAAATTGTTGACCGCCTTCCTCGTCGTGTGCTACTGACTGTATCATCTTTATACGTATAAGGTACCCAAGAAGGGTGTTCGGGTATTTTTGGCAGGACAGGATATTTCGCTACGTAAGCAACTATGCAAGCTCTAATTCACCCTGGCAATATCGTTTGCTTATAAGGAGATTTGCCCTAGTAATAACCAATACACCTTGCAAAACATGTCCGCTTATGTTCGCTCAAATATGGCATTTGGTATGCCCTGAATGTAGGCTAATGCAATGGCCTTGCAGTACTTCATCATCATATTGCTGTGAAGTCAAAGTGCCCGTTATTATAGTAGAGATGACCGGCTGTTGTAGCTGGTAACATTCCAAAACATGTAAATGATCGGATAGCCAAGAACGCTGTAGGCATGGATTTTGTGTTTGTCCCAGAAAGGTGTAAAGATAACTGTCATATCAAAGGGCACAAAACGACCTAGATGTTGATGTGCCCCAACAGTTAACAAACAAAGTGACTTACAAAAAATTGAAGGTTAATCCGATTGCATCCAGACTCAGTGATTACACTGGCCAACAAAATTTAAAATTTTTCTTGTAACAAAATGAAAGTGGGTGATTTTTGGTAGTATTTTTTCTGCTGATTACGAATATAATTTTCAAATTTCTCTAGCACGCACAGCTTTCTTGTTTTACAATGAAACATTTTTAAATCATTCAGTGTTTGGGGCCTGGTAAATTTCCTTGCGGCCCCAAAGTATGGATACTTTAACATTGTAGCCGCTTCTCTTCACACCCATTACTTTAACATAGAAGTCTTGATGTGCATAACTTGGAAACTTGACGTGACAGAAAAAATCTAAAAGCAGATTCGGATTCTACCTACAAATTACTACTAAGAACACTTTGTGTGGTCTTAGTTACAAAATGTGTGTTGACTAGTGTTATCAATGCTGAGACAGAAGCAAGGTTCATGACTGAACACCACAATATGCCTTTCGTCATGCCAGTAACTATGCAAGCGTGCGTCAGTGAATAGAGGATGAACTGTCTCCGTCTGTATCGTGGCATTTCGGAACTGTAACAATTATTTCAGCTGAACACTGCCGAAAGAATCGTGTCACGCGTGCTAGCATTCCACGATCTCACTCTGTTCTTTTCTTTTGGCGTTTCACTTAGGCTGCTTTTTGAGATTTCCACTTGACAATGATGTCACTTACAGTTGAAAGGAGTATTTGCAGGATGACAGAATATCGCGTACAGACTTGGTGCATAGGTGACATCATATGATGGTACAACGTGTAACTTACGAATATAAATTACAAACGAGTCCATTAAGGCATATTTCTATTTATATTATCTTTGACATCTTAGACATATAAAATAAGACATGTAACATTGTTTGCGAGGGGTATCCGGAAACGTTTGATCGCATTGTGTACTTATGATTTCTGTCCCGGGTACAAATCCGCGATCTGAAGCCTCAATATGGAAGTCGGCTTTAGTAATGAGTCTAATTTGACTCTGTATAAATTGCACAAGGAGCGGCCTTTTGCGTGTATTTTGAATAATGAATAAAGAAACTGCAAAACATTCAAATTTCTCTTATTAAACATAAATGCGAACGCTCCACATCTAGAGCACGTGTATGTTTAATTACATATTTTGGTCGTTGTTAATTTGCACAGAGCAAAATTTTGTCTACATTAATCAGGAAGTGGCTTTCACGATCAGAACTTTCACCATAAATTTTTAACGCATTAAAACTCCACTCGTTTCAATTAGGTAGTTTCAGATGATATTCTATTCTGAGACTTATGAAAATCTTGTGGTAATTTGGATCTTTAAATTTTCATCTTGGAGTTTTCACAGGTGTCCTAAATTACGAGGAAATAATCGATAAATTTTGTCTTTAGATTATAAATAAAAAAACAATTCTTTCGAAAACACTTTGTAAAGTAAATGATGATCCTAAAAAAAAACTACATTTTTTTCTTCTAAGGATCTCTTTACACGTCTCTGTTACGAACACTTAAGAGATATTATAATTGTTTATTTTTAAAAAAAAATGTCATTTTCACCTTTTGTTGTTCGGATTTCGCACCTTCTGTGCAATCAATGTGCATATTTTGAGAAATTCCACCATCCTCTTGTAGTGATAGTGGAAAAGGCAGCTTTTTAAGATTTTACTATATTCAAGTGCTGAAAATGTCCAGACAAAAATACAGGGAGAGTCAAAAGTCACTGGACATAAATGGTGTGTATAATGAACAATGTGACCATACTCTATCGTTTGGGTCAGTTTTGGAGTTGGCTACCATTTTGAAATCCGTCATTTTGGATCAAGGTTTATTTTCTTAAATGTGAAGGGGTATACGTGGCATATCAAATAACACCAGCTTTTTTACTTGGGAGTTCATTCCTACAATCGGATTTCACTTATCTGTTGTAGTTCACAAGATATTAACAAAAATATTTATACTTTCCAAACAAAAACACACACCAGAAACTAGGTTGCAGCAGCTAAGGGATGTGTTCAATGTCTTGTGCCTGCTGCTGGATACAGAACTCAAGTCACTTTATCCATTCATTATGCACAACAACGTCGGAGTTAATGCTATCACAGGCCTGTAGCATGCTTTGCTAAAGGTTACGTTTGCTTTGGATTTTCACAGCATACACAAGGTGTTTCAAGTGGCCCCAAGGGTAAAAATCTAGCTATGTGAGAACGTGGTGGCCACTCTACAAGATTCCGCCGCCCAATTCAATGACCAGATAACTGCCCATCCAGACAATGACGGACTTTACGTCCGTAATGTTGTGGTGCACCATTCTGCTGGAATAAACTTGGGAACTGCCATCTTCAGTCAACAATATCGGAAACGCAATATTCTGTAACATTCGCAGGTACTCATCAGCATTTAGGATACCGTCTATGAAAATTGGTCCAATTAAACGGGTACTTCATATCCCGTACAACACCATAACTTTGACATCATCAACGATTTTCGATGGATCTGTCCAGTAAGGGTTCGTATCGCTGCAATGTCTCATGTTCTGACGGTACACCTCACTAAGGACATAAAAATTTGCCTCATCACTTAATACAATGTTACGTGAAAATGAAGTATCCAGTCGATAGTTGTCCAAAGCCCAGGTACAGAAGTTCTCACGCCTGTCGGGATTATCCTCGATAGTTTTTACTACATCTAAACTTTGAATGGATGCCACTTGCTGATACGCAGAATCCGTGCTATGGATGATTGGCTGAGTCCACACTCAGCTGCAAACCGTCTTGTGCTGCGTTGTAGACTCTGCAAATGCTGCCAACACAACTGTTGAGGTGTGTCATCGGTTGATGTTTTTAGTCGGCCTGTACGAGTTTTGTGTCAAACAGTTCCAGTATCTCTGAAATGTGATATCACATATGCGACGGTACTCTTTCTGAATGCCGGGCGTTGAAATTAGCAGCAATGGTACGGTAGGGGCGTTCCTCGAACATCAGGATCACTCCATCCTCTCCTCCTTCATTAGTGCATCTCCAATTACCTGCAACAGACAATAGCAAAGTATAAATGTTTTTGTTAATAACTTGTGAACCACAACAGATAACTGATATCCGATTGTAGGAATGAACTCCTGAGGGGAAAAAATGGTGTTATTTGATATGCCATATGACCCCCTTTCCATTTAAGAAAATGACCTTGACTTAAAACAAACTCCAAAATTGTCGCAAAAGATCATGTGCTATCATGGTCACGTCGTTCATTTTACACACATTTTCGAAATACAGCTATGTTCAGTGACTTTTGACTCACCTTGTAGTTTTATTCGTTTGGACAAATTGATGAAGTAGCCCACAACAATCAGTTAAAATTAATTTCAATTTAGAATGTTTGATTCTTCTAAATTAACACTTTTTTATGTTTCTCAAAATATAATTTAAATGGATCAAACTTGGTTATGTAAATGAGGAGCGCTGTTCGTTGTGTACAGTTACAATTCTACTAAATATTTTGGATATAAAATGATTTAAAACCTATAAAAAGACAATTTTTTCCTATTATAAATAACGAATTCCGTCATTTGAATGTTATATAATTGTGAATCCTACGTTTTCGGCGCTGAGTATATTAAAGAGAACTTAATTCGTTTCAGAAATAAATAATCCAATATTGCCACGCCAGCGAAAATGTTTTTAAAACCGTCTTCCAGATTAAAGATTAAAACCGTCTTCCGTAATCGCACACCTCCCTTGTTTCTGAATATGAATCCGCAATAGACAATTTTTCTACATGAGGCCCGCCGCATATTCATTTTTCGCTAGCGCTAAAATGAATTTGCGGCAGGCCTAAGAAAGGTTTCATATATCCTTAAAGTGGTTCAGAGAACTTTGAGATTTTTCTAGGAAGTGCCCTTGGTGATAATCATTACATGCTATGAAAAATGGGTATTCTGCAATAATATTCATCGTTCCTATCAATGATTCGGTCCAGCTGCGGCTCTCCGTGGTGATGTTGAAGCAAGGAAGAGCAAGTGATCAGTCGTTGCACTTTATTCGCTGCTGACAGAGCATGGGGGACCAATTTATTAAATTTTTTAATTCTTTCCAGTATAGTTCCCTCAGTCACAGAGAGTTGTCTAGCTAATTCATGACAGATTTGGCGTGAATAAACTCTTCAACGAGTGCCTTCAGTGCATCTTCATCATCAACAGGCGGTCGTCTGGAATGAGGAATTAATCTCCATCTCGGAATTTCGAAAACCAAAACTGAGTTTTTCTTTTTGATAAGCATCCTGTCCATACGCTTGACATACATTTAGGCATGCCTCAGTTGCATTGTAACCCTGTTTGAATTCAAAAAGCAATGCTGCTCGAATATTGACTTCAGTAGTTAACTTTGTAGACTCTCACTTAACGCTTGTTACTATGATTTAAGACGCTTCTCAAAGGAATAGGTGTGAGGACGTAAATCATGTAGGACAGAGTCATTTCTATTAAGGGATTCATTGTCAAAGACCAGGATGCAGAAATATGCAAGAACTTTATAAATCAACTGATATACACATACTGGCCAATGAATTAGAAACAACTTCCAGTAACGACATTCCAGACACCACTGTAGAGAACTTTCGTGTTCTTTGCAGAAATCAAGAGTTGTTTCTATGTGTATGCGATTGCCGATTTTGAATCCGCTTCAGATCAGATTTGACCTCAAACTATTTGACATATAACGGATTAAAACAATTTTCTATATATCTCAATGCAATTTCATCGATTATTTGATAATATTGTTTATTGAAACCTTATAATATGTTTGGTTAAGCAATAAACGTGTTGTTTTACGCCACAATCGCTATGGATTCGATCCCATAATAAGAAGTGGCGTCATCTGCAAAAATTCCTCCATTAAAATCGGCTTATCTTTTCGACAGAATGTCCTCACAAGTGATGTCGCCAGCATCGGGCCTCTCCTCGTAATTACCTGCAAACTTTCCCATTCAGTTTTCACCGAGCTTTCACGTTGAGGTCCGCTCGGTCAAATCGATTAATTAGCAACCGAACTGCTTTTTCACCACTTCCGTCATTCACTTCCCCAACAAATTAGGAAACGTTGAACCGACTAATTATCTCGCATTGTTAATTTTTAAATCTTATTAGGTGCAATGGGCTGTCTATAGGATTGTGAGCGAGCGCTCGAGCCCGAGCCACTCGATGTTTATCCTGGATAAGCGCAGTCTTTGTTGGTTTATCTACTGCGCTTAACATCTCTCGGGTATTAATAGTTTTTCCATTATATGCAAACATCACATAAATCCGAAATAATGAAGCCCCCACATTCAATGCTTGGGCGTTTAAAAATTGCTTCCTAATATCATTGCGCGCTGCGAAGACAAACGAACCATTCTTTCTTCATTGGAGTGCTTTAGATGTACCGCGCTTTACGCGAATTTTTAAACGCGCCTGGGTGTGTTTATGTGTGTGTGTTTTTGTAATTTGTTTTAACCTTGTTAATCCCGTTAAAATTCCTCTCCCTATCGTCTTCCTCTTTTCACGTAAATGATTATATAATGGCCCCCCGGAGTAGAATGTGATTAATGCGGAGAACAAGCGGCGGGGAAATTCGTTTCAAATGCCGCAGGAGAGGTGAATTGGAACCTCCGTTAATTAGCATCGAGCAGAGCATTTCCCATATTAATCAAAGTGTCGAAGTCATTCAGGTGAGGGTGTGGGTTACCGTGTGCTTTAATTCGAAGACAAAACGACAGAGCCGCAAATACCAATTCGGAGCGAAAGGCAACTCCAGAGAGCCGTTTCCCTAACATTAGCGCCTTGGCCAAAGTAGCTGTTTGTAATACTCAATATAAGTTTTAAAATACACATTGCCATTCAAACTGATATACGCACTGATGATCTATTGGATTACAATTAAAAAATATTTTCATAATGTCAATGCTCTTTTCACATTTATGGCCTCCTCTAAATTAAATTCAGCATACCTGTATATCAAAGGGGGTCCAATAAAATGATGTAATTCGGACCAAAGGAGGTCCAATAAAATATTAAACACATATTTCTACTTCACCGACCAGTGTTTATATGCAGTATGCACAAGTATACCATGAATGGCTGATACTTGCAATACGCTGAGGTTACTTTATGAATAACCAAAGGCTAAATTTCCCTTTAAAATTTATCTTGCCTTGGGAGATCTAACTTAGAAAGCGAAGCACATTCGAAACTTTAAATGACACGCGGGGCACATTCGAGCCTTTAAGTAAAAACTAAATTTTCTCGTCTGCTTAAGTGTTGCAAAATTTTTCGCGCCCAAAGACTTTAATATAATAAGCAATACGATAAAAAAATTTAAAGTCGGAAAATGAAAATGAGTAAAGTTGCGTTTATAATTTTTAAGCTATTAACCTGCTACAACACTAACTCGGTTTAAAGGTCACGAATTAGAATGATGGGAAAATAAATGCTCTTCTGTTCCTCCCATTCTAAGAAAAAAATTGTTCATTAAAGCAGCACTTTTGGCTTAAATTCCTGTTTGCGTGTATATGTATGTTTGTATGTGTAAAGTTGTTCTTTAAGAGCTGGCGCTTAAGTACGGAGCGTGCGGCGCGAACATTTGGATGACTGGTAACGCGGAAAAAAACACGACTGATACGAGCGTCTCCTGCCTTGTTTGGTTCGCTTACGTCACAGCCTTTACCCCGGGCGACCATTCATCATGTAATGTTTTGTGGGGAGCTGCACTCCACCTGTCGGTCAGGCTATCGCACGTGAGGCCAGCCACGCCTGTCATCCCCAGTGCTCCAATAAAAGCCAGCTAACGCCCAATTAACAAATTTTAAGTTTGGCCTAAATGCGAGAACTAAAGAAATGGGACTTCCCGAGGCTCTGAACCCTAATTCATCACGAGATTGTGGAACACTACAGAAGCTGGTTGCCTCCGCTAAAATCCATGAGAAGGCAGCTCACAAACCTAAAAAAATAGATGCAGAAACTTAGAAAGAGGCACGCTTCTTAGTGCAGTTTTTGTCTTTTTTCTTTCTTTCCAAAAATGAACAAAGCCTTACTTATTCAAGAAGTCAAACGTCAATTTGAAATGCCTTAAAACCACTTTTAAATGGTCATCATTAGCATCAGCATTCCAAGAACATTCCAAATGACTGCCAAGAATAATTACATGATATAGAGTAGACAGAAATTTAAATTTCTTATGCATAAATATATTAACTTTTCCTGCATTTATTAGACACTTGAAACTATCGCATATAATATGTCTTATGTCAACACCCTTTTTTTTTTACATACAAAATGCACAAAGATGATTAAGATGTCTTTTTGAGCAGGCTTCTGATAAAGTACACTCACATTTCCATAAAACACCTTGTTTCATTAAACACTGCGATTAATTTAAAATAACGAAAAAATTGCCCGTTAGTGGATAGGAATCTTTCCCGCAAAACATGGAAGAGAATTGAGACTAGCGAAACAAATATTCACAATGAAGTTCCTCTTCTATTGTTAATACGGATTCTACGCCTCCACTAATAAATAACAGTAAATACAGAAGGTTGATTACGATCTTTGGTAAAGATTTATTGCGTGAATGCTGCGGGTCACGTGCACGTGTGCGTGACAGAGAGCACGTTCAATGAGGTTATTACATACGCATTCGAAAACAGTAAATGGCATGAAAAAATGTCTCCGAAAATCGGACCTTACTGGAAAGGGTACATGACTACCTTTGCCGACGCTAATTACAGTGTTCTGCTATAATTAGCGCTTGTAAAATACCAAATGTCTCTGTTTCGAAGAAAGGCAAATCTGTAGTACTGAATGGAAAAGGAAAATCTCGGGAAGGTTAACTCCAACTGGCCAGAAACAGCATAATTCTCGAGTTCCCATAAGCTGAACATCACAGGTCATTCGAAAGGTCAAGCAGCTTCTCCAGTCTGAAAATCCAGCAACCAAAGAGGGATCGCAAACACTGCAGAAGCTTCACAGGCTACCTTAAATAAAATAATAAACGAAGATTTTCAACTGGAAAAGCGTCGCAGGAGTCGCGTTCATAAGCTCTTGCCACGACACGTCGAAGAAAAGAAGAGGAACTGTCGGAGGCTCTATGATGGAAGTAAGTTGTCACGTTGGATGAAGCACATGTCCACTTCAACGATTGCAACAAACCTCGCGCGATTTTCTACCATCCACGTGGAGAGAAATCATATCAATAGTGGTTCAAGAAACGTAAGGAAAGTTTTTCAAAAGGATTTATGGTGATTGCGGGATACTCGTACGACGGCAAGCTCATAATCAGAAGAGTAGACAGGAAAGCTAAAGTTTACTCCCTTTACTATTAGAAGCATGTTCTCAGTCCAATTTTCTACGAGGAAATCCCCGCATTGTATGGAGAGGACGAAAGCATAGTTTGGCTGCATCAAGACAAAGCCTCCAGCCATACGTCTAACTCGACCGTTCAATTTATGTTGAATTTGGAAGATGAAACTGGAATTCTCGTTCTACCTTTTCGATATGCTGTCAACTCACCAGATGCATCCTCGATGGATTTCTGTGGATTTGTATTATTAAACGAACTCTTGCAACAACCATTGAGAGTACCTGGAAAGCCTGTAAACAGGAATAGAACACCATCAGCCTCGCCGTTCTGCAGACATCTCTTCTACAGTGGAAGATACGGTGCAGAACAATAGTCCATAACCAGGGTCACCAAATAGAACACGATCGTTGGTGGAGAAAAGGATTTTCTTCGTAAGCTTTTTTCTTCAAATCGTTACCGTAGATCATAATCAACCTTCAATACAACAAATAACAAAGAATAGATAATAAACATAAGAAAATTAATCCTGTTTCTGACCCTTCACACATCAAACGTTTTTGAGGCAAATTATCCGGCCCCTACTTCATTATGATTTTTTTAAACTGTTGCTTAACGTGAAATGTTAAGAGTTAAACGTTTTTAAAGGAAGTTATGAACTTAAGGCGGGTCCTTGTGCAGTGTTTTAATTGTAAAATTATGTAATGAATATTATAAGAGCAACAGTTTTTTTGGCGTGGCATCCACAAATTGTTAGACAGACGGAAAAAATGTACAGCCAGCGATGGGCAATACTTCGAATAAAATATTTTTTATCACTTTCATACAATAAACGTGTATATTCTATACAAAAATTTTCTGTACCTGGTAATTAATAAAATTCATCAATAATAAATTTTGTTGAGTTTACAATTACTGTATTTTTTTTCTTAGCCTGACGATATCCCTCGTATGTACATTACTGAGAGTCCGAAAAACTGGATCCACATGGATAAGGTGTAGAATTGGGAGTACCTAAGTATGTATGAGAGGAAGGCATATAAGACCTGAATAAGGCTCAACTCATTTTCGTCGTTCCCGACGCATCACATATCGATGTTTGCGAATTTGGGCTGTTGAAAAGGAGACTCGGATTAGGACAACAGCGAACTCTCAAAACTGTTAAGATTCCGCTGCACCATTTAGGACGCCGCAGTGCAAAGCAATTGTCCAGGCTAATGACTCGTACATAGAATCAGTGCTGGAAAAATGGCGCTTCTTGAAGATATAGGTGAGAAAAAGATGGCTACTCTTATCTACCTCAACTCTGTAAAGCAACATAACCCTAAGACGTCTGTAAGACTTTACGTGCTGGTCTGTCAGACCATGGGGAACAAGTTTTACGCAGAAAGTTGTGTCCGAAAACGTAGCCAGCCACCGCTAGAGGGTGATGTTCGCAGGCGTATTAGAGAGCAGAATTCCCTGACCTCACCCCCCCCCTGGATTTCTTCTTGTAGGGATACATGAAGTCCCTGGTAAACGAGACACCCGTAATCTGCCATCGAGCTCGTCGCCAGAATCGTGGAAGCGGCGGCACGTGTCCGTGATAACCTGCACAATTTGAACGAGTCCGTGACTCCATGCGTCAACGTTGTGAAGCATGCATTGCGGTGGATGGACGGAATTTTGAACATTTTCTGTAACCATGATTCTTAAGTTTGTATTTTGTTAATAAAGTCATGTTAACGTTTTTGCGTGTCTCTTTTTTATGTGTCGATCACGTTGCTGTACGTTGCTGCACGTTGCGTGTCGTTCTCGTAGTACCCCACGGTTTAATTTTCTGACACAACTTCCAATGTAAAATTTGTTCGTCATAGTCTGACAGACCAGCACGTAAAATTTGTAAACGACCTTCTGGATTCGTGCAATTCCAGGTAATCAAAGTCGGTATTCAAAGTACCATCAATAAAGCAATAAGTACAGGAGCTCATACAAAAAGACTTTTATATCTAGCACTAAACTCTTAACAGTCCTTCAGCAAGCCCGATTAAAATGTCGTAGTATTATGAATTAGGTGTCGGAATTTAGTAAATGTGATATTAAGAAGTCTTCTATATTAAGTTCATAAAAACCTGTCTTAATAAAAAAAAATGATAAAAATTTAGAATTTTCACCATTAAGGCAGTTGATAATTAACGAGATCAAAATTTAAATTTTTACAGCAACATTACTCTCGCGTGCAATATTTGGTCGTCATAAGTCGTCAATAATAAACTTAAACATAATATAACATTTCATTTGACAACTGCAACAAACCTCGTTGAAATACTCAATAGACATATGCGACAGCGTTCTTTCCACATGAATGAACTCTGAAAGAGGACATTTAGCTGGCCTCTGGGACGATAGGGGATCGGCTTATGACATTGTCGCACTTATCAAACAGGAATTTGTAATTGTTCATTTAATACCGAAATCAATGACTAAATAAACACAGACAAGGATTTTGGACAAGTTACGGAATTTCAATTTGGGCAATGTCAAAATCAAAGAAACGCAAATGTATGTTATATTTTCAGTTTGCGCTTTGCTAACTGTGCCGTTAGATACCAGAATGCACATGCTGATCGATTGGTAGTTTTCGGAGAGTTCGTCATTTTTTAAAATTTTTTGAAATAAACCATTAATGAATGATAAATAAATATTCAGCAACTGACGCTGAAGGTGTTGAATAATTATTTATCATTCATTAATGGTTTATTTCAAAAAATTTTCAACTGACGCTGAAGGTCCTCTTTCACTTCTCGATGGAGGACTGTATCACTATCTTAAAAGTCTTTCTCTTCGTTCAGTATCTTTTTTCGTTTGCTTTTCCATTTTTGACGTGGCATTTTGATGATGACATTTTACTTTTTTTTTAGCATTTTACTTTTTTTTTATTTTTAGCAATGTGCATGATACGAGGGGGAATCGAGCTAAATATAAAAAATGGGATTTATTAGAGAATGGAACGAACCTTAACAAAACTGAATGTACCTTAACATTTTTGTGCCTTCTCGATTTATTGCGCATTGCTTCCTCGCAACCACCCGTGCACAACTTTCTTCACGGCTTCACATCTGTCTTCCCTATTACAGGACGGTCTTCATCGTGTTCAAGAAACGCCTTTTCAACCTTGTAAGGTACGCTTTACGTATACACTGAGTGAGCATATTATTATGACCACCTGACATGTTTATGCAAATGCGCGCACGGACGTCGCCACAATGTTGCTAGCGGGCCGGACCAATATAAAAAGGGAAGCTGAGTGTCATCGACAACAGTAGACGTGTTCCATTTCTCAACTATGGGTAAACGACGCCATTTAACAGCCTTCGAACGCGGGATGATTGTAGGTGCTCGGAGCTGTGGAGCGAGTATCAGCGAAACAGCGAAACAGCGGCATTCGTAGGGTGCTCAAGAGCAGTCGTCGTTAAGATATTTAAAGACTGGACGGTTAGCCGGAAGACGGGGTCTGAACGTTTGCGTTGTGGCCGCCCGCGGATGGTTGATGATCGGACAGAACGGAGACTGTCACGACTGGTAAAGGAAAACAGAAGGGCAACTGTGCATCAAATCACTGCTGACCTTAATCACGGGTCCTCCAAAACGGTCTCTGAATGCACTGTCCGCCGCACACTGCATCGCATGGGATACGGAAGCCGAAGACTGTCCGCATAGCTTTTCTGTCTGCAGCCAACAAGCGGAAACAACTCCAATTCGCTCAGGAGCACGAGGACTGGACACAAATCATGTGGTCTGACGAGTCATGATTCCAGTTACATCATGCAGACGGCCGCGTGGGAATCTGGCGGAAACAGCACGAAAGCATGGACCCCGCATGCATGAGTACAACCCTTCAGGCCGGTGCGGGCAGTGTTATGGTCTGGGGAATGTTTTCCTGGCAAGCGTTGGGTCCATTAATACGTGTTGAACAATGTCTGGATGGCACAGCATACCTCCGTATCGTCGCCGATCAAGTCCACCCTGTCATGTTGATGGCGTACCCCAATGGAGATGGCTACTTCCAGCAAGACAATGCGCCATGCCACAGGGCTCGTATTGTGCAGGAGTGGTTTCAGGAACATGAGGGGGACTTTACCTTACGTTGGTGCCCCCCACAATCCCCATATCTCACTCCAATTGAGCATTTGTGGGACGAAGTCGAACGAACCATCAGACGGCTGGATCCACCACCGTCCAATCTAGCACAACTAGACAGTGCTATCCATCAGGCATGGTGTCAGATTCCTCTTACCACCTTCCAACATCTCGTGGAATCAATGCCACGAAGAATCACCGCAGTATTAAAGGCAAAAGGTGGCCCAACGAGATACTGACAGGGTGGTCATAATAACATGCTCACTCAGTGTATAGCCCTCACTGTACACCTCGGATATCTGTCAATGTATTTCTGTTCGACTCTCACCATTAGCGTGGAAAACCCTACTTCTTCCTTGGAGTAAGTTTTCAGCCGACCCGCCATTTTCGTAGCTGCCGAGTACCCATTATTACGCCACTTACAGCGTCGGACAGAGGGCTACCAGAGGCGACGCAAAACTGAGACTACTTATTACTGGTCCCATTTTCTAACTTTAGTTTGGCCAGTATACTCACATGCCATTTTCTAATAATGCGATTTGAAACTGCCCTCGATCTATGCTATAGGGAAGAACATAGGCCTTCTTTAGTAGTGCTGTACAAAATTTCAACGAAGCGTTTTTGTTCGTTGTATTATCTGCATGATTACTGTAGAGGAACTGCACGGCTTTCACAGGCGCACAGCTAAAGTCAAATAGTGAAATTAGTATTCGTGTACATAAGTGATCCTTGTACGAGGGTCTCTCCAAAAGTAATACACAATATTTTTTTTAATTTATTTTTTATTCTACACCCTTACAACTTGTGGAGATCATAGATACATCCTTTAGGAACAACATGCCATTTTTCCACACAATTCCCGTCCCTTTCAACTACTTACGCCGCCTTGGAACGAGGGCGTGTATACCTGCACGGTAAAAGTCTCGACCAGCACGTTTGAGCCTTGGTGGGGCCTCTTTCACCTGTAATCTGCTTGCCCACCGACTAACCGTACTGCGATCGACAGCTGCATCTCCATACACCTTTTTCAACCTTTTGTGAATGTTTCCCACTATCTCGTTATCACAGAAAGGAACTCGGTCACAGCACGTTGCTTCTGACAAATGTCCAGTACAGCAGCCATCATGGCGCCACTCACGAGAACGACTTAAACTAGCGGGAAATATGTACCGGGTGGCGCAAAAAAGTGTTAGAAAGTTTTTGTCCACTGTGATTTAATCGTACCCCATAAAAATTTCCTCATGATACGGTCTATTGCAGTTCTGAACATTCTATAAGATCACTCACGGATGTCTCTCATTACATTTCAGAATGGAAGCACTAACGTGGGAACAGCGTGTGTTTATCGTAAAGAAATTTTACGAAAATACTAGAAGTAATGCTGTGGTGAGACGCTTATTCAACAGAAAATTTGGCCCAAGAACAGCACCATCCGGATCAATACATGATTCCGGGAAGGGCAACTCAGGACGACCAGCCTCACCACGAAAATGATGTTTTTCAGAGAGTCAGCACGGAATTCAGTACAAGGCTTTACCAACTGACTGCAGCAGATGGAAATCACTTTGAAAACCTTCTGCATTAAATTTCAGGTTGTCTGTTATAAATATGACAACAAGAATCTATAACCTCATATTATGTCGTAGTAGACAAAAACTCTCTAATACCTTTTTTTGTGCCACCCGGTATCTACACTGTATGACTTACATAAAGTGCAAAGGTGTAGAATACAAAATAAATTTTTAAAAAATATTGTGCATTACTTTTAAAGTGACCCTCGTATGTAATAATACGACTAGAATTCGAATTAATAAGTGGCAATGTCCGAATATTTCGTGCAATTTATAGTTTAGTAGCATTGTTGTCTCTAGCGAACGGAACAGCAATATCATAGAAATGAATTTATTTCTCTTCAACGAAACTGCAGCGCCAAAAACGTAGACAATCACATACTCTAAAGCAAATCGGTTTGGACCTAAATTTTCAGTAGAATTGTCTCGTTACTGGGGATCGCGCACAACGGATTATTTTAGCAAACGATTAACGCTGTCATTCACGTAACCAAGTTTGGTGTATTTAAGTTCTATTTTGAAAATCATAAGGAACGTGTTAATTTAGAAGAATCCAAGCCGTTTAAAATTAATTTGTGCTCATTCTTTAGGGATACTTGTGCAATTTTTTCATTATGAATACGGGTGTTGGACAAAAATATGAATACACCTAGTGGAAGTAAAAACATTTTTCTTACTTTGACACCCAATATGGCCTGAATTGTCCCGGAAATTAACAAATATAAGTCCTGGATGGTGGATAATGGAATTTATACACAAGTCAAGCAAAAAGTGTCCCAGTTCTCGCGGAGATGCTGGAGGCAGAAAAAATTTACTATAGTGGCTTTGCTTTATTGAAATCTGGGCACTGCAAAGGTGGGAGTCACCGTCTGAAAGCTCTTCAAACCACGATTTGACAACACCAGCTGTGTCAATTGGACTTGGTAAATGTCGCTCTCTTTCGGAAACACTAACGTTGCATATGGTCGACCAAACGTTGTATATAGTGGCTGGCAGTGACTTTATCTTTCAAGACAATAACGGGGCCTGCACAAAACCAAGATATGGCTGCCCAAAACCTTGATTGCGTCTTCGCCGTGCTTTACTGTTGGCACAAGAAAATTCTGGTCATAAACTTGATACCCCGTTCGCCACACGGAAACCGTCCAGTGGGAACACTGTGAAGCTCGATTCATCGGACCATATTAAAGTCTTCCACTGATTGATAGTTCACGATTAAGGGTGTTGCATCACTCTCTGTTCTTCTGAGCATTAATATAGGTTGGCAATTGTAGCCCGTCCCCCCGTAATATTTTTGTAGACACGAGCTTTCTTTGAAAGACTGAGATAGAGCTCTGCGGTGACTTTTGCCACAGTTGTTTTCTTATGTAACAATTCTTCTCGATTTTCGTTTATCTGTTTCATTCAGTTGGCAATGTCGTCCACGCTTATGCTTATGAGAGGCGTTTTCTCGGAAGCTGTACATACCATCATAACAGTTGATACTCTATCTCCCAATACTGCCAAATTTTAGCAACTTCAATTATTCAGGCACCAATATGTGAGCAGACAAACAATTTGCCATCTTTGAACTCGGTAGCTCTGATATAACTGACAGTCAGTAGTATACACTGTGAATGAAGAAATTGGGGTTTCCTGCATATTATCTAGCTGTCTCATCACATAGTGATCCTCCGAGAGCCGTGTTCTGACATCTCGAGCGTTCTCCGAACCAAACCAAACAATATTACATCACTTCCGCCTTTAACTCGTATTAATTTCACGTATTAATTTCACACCTCCCAATAATGCAGTGTTTCCATATTTTTGACCAATCCGTATCATTAAACTCCTCATCCCATGTTAAAGAAGAGAGCATCTCAGATAGGACAGGATAATGAAGTCGATTGGCAGTGAGGAGAGCTTTATTCTAATTAAACAATTTAAGATCAAATTTTTATTTAAAGTAAAAAAAAAATTTTTCGAATTATTCCTTCTAAGTAACATGTTTCCCTAAGAAACATGCTGAAATTCTCATGTTTCCCTAAGTTTGATGAGCATTTTTGAACTTCTCTATATGATCTATCAGCTACAAGTGAAATGAGACCTACAACTTCAATACATTTTTCAGACAGGTGCGAGTCCTATAATTCGATTGCCATTTTCACGCATGAAGCAACAATTCAACTCCTACTGGATCAATTTTCTTCAAATTCTCCATAAAAAGAGTTCACGAAACTTTATCGATCAATTCCGAATTTCATTAAGCACGAATGAAGAGAGTAACAGCTTTTTTTATTTTTTATTATTTTTTTTTTGAGGATTTAAGAATCAATCAGCATGCATCCATACGCAAGCGAAGACGCAATATTTGACTAATTTTTATTGATTGCTTATGCCATTATTGATTCATCACTGTAGAGAACACGTCATCCACTCCTACGCAGTGGCGCCGAGCTTTACGCCGCTGAAAGAGGCGTCGTTCGTTGTCATGTTTAGCCCATTTTATGCAGATATCAGAATTCGGTTCTCAGTGTTGGGACGAAGACTGGCGATCTGTCTCACGACAGTTCCGATCTGCCATTTTAGGAATCATATCGGTTCTAAAGTGCGCTGTGGTTGAAAAGGGTGCACATACATAAGGAACGTTCATTGCTTAATAAGGGTGTTAGGACATTTTGATCATATATTTGATTCCAAATAATGCGGAAGGCGTTTTTTGACAGGACATATACAGGGTGTATCAGGTTCGATGGTCATAAAGTACCTAGCGTTGTTCTCCGCAAAATTCTAAGCATAATTTTCCTTATCCATTTTTCAAAATTCTCAAAAAAAATGCTTGAAATCGTTGTCCAAAGTTTGACTATTATTATGAACGTAATTCATCCATGCCGTAATGACATAATTTTTTCCTACCCTTTTATGAATGAACTTGCCTTCAGCAGGGAGGGAGCCAGGAAAAAGTGTCATAACAGAAGGCTTAGAATTACGTCATAATAGCCAAACTTTGGATAACAATTTCAAGCATTTTTTTTTTTGAGAATTTTGAAAAATGGATAAGGAAAATTATGCTTAGAATTTTGCGGAGAACAACGCTAGGTACTTTATAACCATCGAACCTGATACACCCTGTATAAATATGTCTTATGCACATATTTCTGGAATCCCACAATTTACATGTAATTCAAAACAGTAAGAATCCATAAGAATCTTTAACAGAGTCACAGTGGATGCTCTAATTGTACCCCGTGGACCTTAATATAGGCAGTCTCTGTGAGGATATGATTTCACGTATATCCCTGTGGTCTCCCGACCATTCATATTCTATATGTGAATATCTGTTATAAAGAATCTCTTGTATGAAGGCATTTCAATAAGTAGCGCACAATAATTTGTTATGCCGCGTATACATATCCAAAATGGTTGCATTTTGGCTAAAACAACGTTTAAATATCACATCACAGGAAGGTACGATCGGCGTTGCGGTTCCCGTTGGGGCAAAATTGTGAACTACAAAACAAAAATGGTGCATGTGTAATCTTCGTCTACAGTCGAAGAGCGGCTAGGCGTTGCAAAACTTATCAGAGAAAAAAATGGCCAATGTGGCGTGGAGGTCCTTCAGCAGCCACCGTACAGTCCAAAACTGGCTCCCTCCATCTTTCATCTGTTTGGTTCCATAAAGAGCTTCGTGGCCGGGTAACGATTTGACGTAAAATCGGCCGTCCGCAAGTGGCTTTAGAGCCAGAATACGGACTTTTACGCAGATGGCATAATGAAATTGGCGCCACGACGGAAGAAATGCATTGAGCAAATAGGTTCTTACGGTGAAAAATAGGTAAACTCTGTAGCTTCATTGTCAATATTGTTTGGTCTGGATATATAGTAAAGTTATATTAAAAAAGTATTATGCGTTACTTATTGAAATGCCCTCGTATATTCGCTTATTGCAAAAACTGCTCATAGGAGACAATGGTATCGACATGACAAAGGATGGCGTTTACTATAGAAAAAGCGCATTGTACAGTATGGCTTGCCGAGACAAAATCACCGATCATTGAGGAGAAACAGGCTAATTTACGGTCAACACTACCAGATTAAAGGTCGATTAATGCCTGGATGAAAACGTTTTCTGGAGACTGGGTCAGTAGTGAAAAGAAAGAGCAGTAGGCGGCCTAGTGCATTAGATGAGACACTAGAAGAAACCAGAGCGGCTTATCGTTGATACCATTGCCTCCTATGAGTAGTTTCTGCAATAAATAAATATATCAGAGAAAAACGTTTGGAGCTTCTTTGTAACATGCTGATAAATGATTACGTTTAAAAGTTATTCAATATTGTTCTCAAATCTTTTCTGAATACCTTGTACAACTCTACTCATTTCTCTAGAAACACAATTCTTAATGTCTTCATCAAAAGCAGCAGCGTTCTAACCCCATCTACTCCATCAATTTTGCTGAATATATTTGGACAAGCTCAGGAATTTTCGTTTCATTTTAGATTTCCCGTTTGAAGAATATATTTAACCCGCGCAGAAGCATGAATAATTCTTAATCGCTCAGAGAAGTGAATCCGAGATATTCAAGTGGCTGCGAGCGGAACGTCTATGAAGTTGGCGCTCAAATTTTTCTAGATTACCTTTGGAGCGGCTCGTGCAAACGAGAGATCTACCGAACTTTACTTTCTTCTTTTTTTTTTTAATCTTTCCTATTTCACATGATACGGGATCATTAGCGTCGCAATCGACTGATGTAAAATTAGACGAAGAGATGGGAATAAGAGTCGGAGGAAGAAAGAAAGGAGGGTGAAAAGAGGTTTCGTGAAACGTTTCTCCTCCTCCGAGCGAAAATGAACAATCTGCGCTCATTAGGGACAAAAGGGCCGAGAGCGCTTTTCATCTGCCTCCCCAGAACTGACATGAAACAGAATTCGAAAGTGTTTAAGTATAAATCAATCACCTAGAAAGCGATCGCTAGATAACTTTCCAAAAAGAAAGAGGATTTATCGCTCTAGCTAATGAATTCAAAGCAGAAAGCATAACGCCATTTCAGAAGCAACTGGAATAAAAAAAAGAATCAAGATTAGGACGCGTGATTGATGAACGCAAAAATAAACTTTCAGATGCGGTCGAGTTACTAGTTTGGAATTTTATGGAGAAATCAAATCTCTATGCACTATACAGGGCGTTCTTGAAATCGGTGCATAAACTTCACAGCATGATTGGTAAAAATGCACATGAAAATTTGGCAAAACGTGTGCACGAAACAGTAAATCCAACTATTTGGGTGATTTTTGGTGGAAATCATGAAAATTTCGCAAAAAGTGTGCAAGAAACTGTAAATCCACCCATTTGGGTGACTTTCGGTGGAAATCAAGAAAATTTTGCCAAAACTGTCACCAAAGAATGGATGATCCAAAGTTCACCATTAAATCGCTACCGGGAAAAATTTTGGAAATACTCAACCCATTATCAGTTGAATGCATGCAATTATGCTTCCATCTCGACTCAATGGCCAAGTATATACCAAACCTTTTTGGAGGCACAATTGCCATTCGCAATCGGATATGGTTTCAACGTGATGGGGCCCCAGCACGTTTCAGCATTGGAGTGCGGAATTACCTCAATACAACTTTGGGAGCCCAATGGATTGGCAGAGGCGGACCTGTTGCTTGGCCACCTAGGTCTCCTGATTTGTCATCTCGGGATTACTTTTTCTGGGGATACGTGAAGAGTCAAGCTTAAGAGACTCCTGTTAACTCAGATGAGGACTTAGTTGCCAGAATTGCAGTTGCAGCTGGGAATGTACGTGACATGCGAGGGATTTTTGAAACTGTTCGCCAATCAATGTTTCGACGATGTTCGGCATGTGTAAATCAACGTCCCGACGAAGCAAGTGGTAGCTTCTTTGAATATTTTCTGTAAATCAGTTGTCAATAAAATTGTTAACTAATTGTTGATAGCTTTTTTCCTCTGTAGCGATTTAATGGTGAACTTTGGGCCATCCATTATCTGGTAAAAAATGTTCAGTATGTTATCACCTATCACCTGAGAAGTTTGTGCACCGAGTTCAAAAACATCCTGTATTAGGGTTTGAACAAAATAACGAAATATCACACAAAATATGAAGCTATAGGTCCGCCTGTTGATTGCAAAACAGCCTGAATCCGTCCTAGAATGGGTGCAACTGTGCCTACATTGTTTCTAATGGGATGTTCAGTCATTCTTCTTGCAGACAGTGCTCAGTTTCTTTCAGAGAGGCTGGAGGAGGGTGATGTCCCCGGTCTCTGAAATGTATATTTCTACTGGTGTTCTCCAGACATACATGTTCTCTGGGGGGAAATAATTTGAATGAGTGTAAAATGATAGCAGGTCGTCCATGAATATTCTGCTTGCAAAGTCTCCTTCTCATTTCATGAAATGGGGTGTGCAAATGCAGACTATGCTATGCAGTCACTTTTGTCTCTGTGGTCTTATTCAATGCCCTCCTGTCTCTGTCCGTCATTATCCGTTTCCTCCCACTCATGTGCTTTGCAGACGATATTTTCCCACTAACATCTATGCAATCTCGACTTTTGATACAGTAGCTTTCTATACTCCCAAATAACAGGGCAACTTTTATAATGGACACACAAGCTAGCCGGGCTCTAACAACTTGCCCTCGTTGAAAGACTATCATGAGGTCACTCAACTAACACCAGGATAACAACAGGCATACAGAGATACAAATGTACTTGTAAAAGGTCCACAGAAACTAGGGAAACAAAAAACGATCACTATGCAAAGTAATCGGGCAGAACCATTAGTATGAGCAGGAGTCAGTTGGAAATGGGAGTATTTCCATTAGTTTGTCCAACCGCTATATGCCTATATCTACATAGCCTACGGCACAAATATGTTGTTATGTTGATATATTGGCGTGTAAACATTGCGGCGATCGACAACGTGGTGATCTCTCGTCGAATTTTACGTTCATCACCAATTTTGCCTTCGCCAGAGTCGATCTGCCATCGAGATTCAAACAAGAAGGTGAGGCGTAAAGAAGAAAAACGACATAAAAGGAAGACAGGGAGAGATTCGAGAGAGAGGAGAAGCGCCTTCGACCGCTCCAGAGAAAACAAGGTACAGGCTCGCTCCAGGATCACGTCCCGTCAACCGAATAAGGATGGGAATCGCATCGCGGCAATTTCAAGAAGAGATTACCCATCCGAGGAATTCTGAGCGGCGGAGCAAAGCAGATCGGATTCCAGATTCAGTACGGGTCGATAGGGATGATCTCAAAGGTACAAATTTCAAGAAATTTGGAAATTCGTTTAATAAAAAAAATCGACAGCAAGCGGAATTGAACGAGCGATCCGATTTCGAGATGAACGGGTGTTATCAAACAAAGACAGCGAGAGAAAGTGCATTCATTAGAATGTTTGATTCTTCTAAACTAAAATGTTCCCTATACTTCTCAGAATATAACGTAACACAGGGATTGGACAAAAATATGGAAATACCCGGTAAAAAAACGAACTGTTTCTAATGTTGGGCTGCCTTGGCATCCAAGACAACCTGAATTTTCTCCAGCATTGATAAATTTAAATCCTGGATGGAGTGAAATCTGATGCCACTCTTCATGCAATAATTGTTGCAATATTCGAAGAGATTTTGGAGACGGAAATTCTGGTTATCACTGATTTAAGCTTGGGACCGTACTCGCCACACGTTTACATGTCTAGTAGTTGGGAAACTTGATTTATCGGACCATATTACAGCCTTCCATTGCACCACTCGCTCCTTTTTTGTGTAGTATTAATATCGGCCACGAGTGGTTTGACAATCGCAGTTCGCCCGTGACTATTTTGCTTATGGAGCTCCTCCTCACAGTCTTTGCGGACAGGGGCGCTAGAAGACCAAGACTGAGAAGTGCAGTCACTTTCGCAGCAGTTGTTTTCTTATTTCGGGCCATAGTCCTTCTCAATGTCCTTTTGTCTCTTCCAGTCAGTTGACAATGCCGGCCACGCTTATGCTCATCAGACTACGTTTTTCCGGAAAATTGCATATGCATTCATAACCTTTGATAAAATACCTCGCGATACAGCAAATAAATTGGTGACTTCAGTTACAGAGGCATAAAAGAATGATGACTACAGAGGCACAGAGAAATTTGGTATTCTTGCTGAAGGATGACCACAGTGTGGTCGAAATCTGCATTCAAGCAATATACGAGGGTTGTTCCGAGAATAATTTTCGTCATTTTTTTTCACGCGGAAACTTTATTGCCAAAAAAAATAGAGCATGGCATCAAGAACTATACACCTTACATGATTTTTCGACATAGTCGCCACCGACATTGAAACATTTGTCGTAGCGTGCAATCAGTTTGAAGAAAGAGTAGCAGCAGACAGGCGTGCCCGAGGCTATTCGAGTACAAATCACGATGGTAGACAGACGTGTACTTACAACGTGGTCGCATCCCAGTTCACCAGTGAGCAAAAAAAATTCAAAGTGTCATCCTCCACAGGAAAGATTATGGCAACAGTGTTCTGGGCGCAAAAGGCGTGATTCTCATTGATTTCCTCCATCAAGGGACCATCAATGCGGCACGCTACTGCGACACCCCCACCAAACTCAGGTCCGCCATTCGACGAAAGAGACCAGGGCTCTTGAGTGAAGGTGTTGTGCTCTCGGCACGCCTGTTTGCTCCTACTCTTTCATCAGTTTTTGGCAATAAAATTTCCGTGTGAAAAAAATGACGAAACTTACTTTCGGAACAACCCTCGTATAAAAGAGGTATATTTAAGGCAACAGATATTGTGTTTTCTTTCGTTGTATTTTGTCCATAGTTTCGTTCTGTATATTGACTTTATTGTATAGATAAAATCTTTCAATCAATTTTTCGTCTACTTCCCATTATTAAAACGACTCCAAATTTGGCACATTGATTCATTTCCAGTGACAATACAATCTTATACAGGGTGGGGCAAATGTCTGGTAACAGATCGTATAACTCGATAGCTATTTGATGTAGGTTATTGAGATTAAAAATATTATTACTAAGCAAGATAGGGGCTACTTGGTAGTGACATTTTCAATTTATGCAAGATAGTGTTCGTGAATTTTTGAAGCTTATCTCCTAAATTATGATAGATAAAGGCATAGTGTCAATTTCAAGGTTGTAGGTTGCCTCGGCGATTACTATCAATCCCGAAATAATCGTGCTCACAAGCACAGTTTTGAATAAGGTCTAATAGAATAACTTAGTCCAATGTTTTAGCTTAAGGTTTGGTTTCCAAAAGCTAAATTTAAGAATGGCTGAGTACAGTAGGGAGGAAAAAGTGGATAGGATTCTCCTTTTTGGCGAGTGCGAAAGAAATTAAAATCCAACTCTTAGAACCTATGCAGAATTGTTATTTAGAGAGGCGCTATCCTTCAATCTTACTACTTTGCAGCATATTGCAACGAACTTTTGAATTTTTGAAAACCGACCAAGAACAGGAAGACAACCAACGCAACAGATGAACTTACAGGTACTGTAGTTCTGGCATCAGTAGCCAACAATCCTCATTGCAGTTCCCGCTCAATCAATCAGTTGCTGGCTGCAATCAAAAAGGCGTTCTACGAATACTACGTGAGCATATTTTTCATCTATATCATTCCATCTTCACCTAATATTGGATGGGAATGCAGATTTCCAAACTTTTTGCAACTGGTTAATGATTCATCAGGTTGCCAACATGAGATTCTTCTCTCATATCTTATATCTTATAGAAAGATGAGGCACATTTTCTAGAGATGGTGTTGTAAACCTGCATAATTCGCATTATTGGTCATATGTGAACCCCATATGGCTTTGCGAAAATGCTCATCAGCGTCAATGGAGGATCAATGTCACATTATGGAATTACTATGGTCACATTATTGGTCCAATTTTCTATGATGGAACACTAACATCCCAGCGTTTCAGAGTATTGATTTTGGAAGAAACCATAATACCCCTAGTGGATGAGATGCCACTTATGGAGCGATACCAAATGTGGTTTCCGATGGATGGAGCTCCACTGCACTATGTCCGACATGTAACGGGATTGGATGAATGAAGTGTTCCCAACAGGTGGATCGTTTGAGGTGGGTCAGTGAGTTAGCGTCCCAGATCGCCAGACTTGACCCCACTAGAATTTTTTTCTTTGGGAGTATACTGTTTTAAGCAGTGGGTTACGAAAGTCGAACAACATCAACTGAAGATCTCAAAAACCGAATCAGTGTAGCATGTGAAAGTATCACTATTGAGACCATACATAACGTCATGAAATCTGTAGGCTACCGTGCACAAATTTGTATTGCTTGTAATGCTTAACATAGTAATATTATGTAAAATAAATGTGCATAATACAGTTATTTACTAGGTCTCATAAAGATAAATTGGTATGGCGGAATGGTCACAAGCCTACTACGAGATAATGATACGGAATCAAAAAAATTATGGGGATGTGTTGGGACACGGCCGCTAGTTAAATCGTAGAATACGTCTTGAGGCCACATGGCGAATAAGAAAAAAACTTTGCGCAACACAATTTAAAAAAATTAATTTCTGATATAAAATGTTCACACAAAAAAATAAACTTACAATTCATCATAAATTGTTAACCAAACCTTTATGGCATTCCCAACTTACAAATCACTGGTCAATGATAAGAGGAGTATGTTAGAAATGGCAACAGACAAGAACCAATATTTTGCGCAAACATCAAATTTATAGTACTGCCACCGAATGTAATAGGTGATTCGATGGATTTAAAATCTAAATTAAAATGTTTCTTCACAAAGCTAAGATCGTATAAATTTAATGTAGCATCTACATTGATAATGCTAACTGTCATAATTGCAATATTAGTATCCACCTCCATGTTGTCACTGACTGGTCTAGCTGTTGGTGAATATTTCATTATCGCGCTGAACAACAACATTTCCATATCAGATATCGACACTTTAGGATGAATATCACTGAGTGGCCAGATTATTATGATCACCCCATCAGTATTTCGTTGGGACACTTTCTGCCTTCAATACTGCGGCGATTCGCATTTACTCCACGAGATGTTGAAAGGTGATGCGAGGAATCTGACACCAAGAATGCTGTTGTCTTGTGCTTTCTGGCCACAATCCGCTTCAGACCCCTTCAGTCTCTATCAGTGAGCTTCGACTTTCGGCCAATGTTGTGCTTGGCAGATGAATAAGATCTTATAGGCTGTCATAACAGTCTTTGCCTGATGAATAACACTGTCCAGTTGTGTGAAACCTGTCTGATGGCTCTTTCAGCTTTCTCCCACAAATTCTCAACTGGATTGAGATTTGGTCACTATGGGGACCACCTAAGCCAGGTTCGTCGTCGTTCGTGGCGATTGCAACAATCTCGCCTTACTATCATTTTCAGTTGTCGAATCAACTTAGGGTTTAGAGCATACATTCAGTAGCAGAAAATTTTTTTTTCAGCAAACAACGCACAGGAATTGTTTGTTCTTGAAACTATTCCTGCAAAATACGAGTAGCGTGGCAATCCATATTGTCACGTTGGAAGAAGCCATCTCCATTGCGATACACCATCAACATGATTGCATGAACTTGATCAACAAAGACATTTAGGTATGTTCTGATATTCAGAAGTTTTTCTACACAAATTAAAGGACCCATATTATGCCAGGAAAATATGCCCCAAACCATGACTGCCCCCACGAGCTTGAACGATTGTACCCATGCATGTGGGGTCCATGCTTTCATGCAGTTTCCGTCAAATTCTCATTCTGTTATCTGCATGATGCAACTGAATACGTGGTTCATTAGACCACATGACTTTATTCCGATGCTCAACTGTCCAATCCTTGTGTTCCTGTGCGAATTGGAGACGTTTTATCTTGTTAACTGCAAACAGCAAAGGTGTTCGAACTGGCCTTCGGTTCCCATATTCCATACTATGCAGTGTATGGCGAACAGTGCATTCAGAGATCATTTGAGAAGATCCCTGATAAAGATTTGCAGTAATTTGATGCACTGTTGCCCTTATGTTGTCTTATACCAGTCATGCCACTCTCCTTTCTGCCCGAACATTGACGGCCACAGCTGGCACGTTCAGACCCAGTTTTCCGGCAGACAGTCCAGTCTGTAACAATTTAATAGCAGCTGCTCTTGAACATTTAACGAATGCAGCAGTTTTGCTGATATTAGCTCCATGGCTCCGAGCGCCAACAATCATCAAAGGCTGCTAAATCGCGTCGTTTACCTATAATCATCTGAAACAAATCACTTCCAATGTCGTGGTAAACAACTTGCTTGCCTATTTACACAAGTCCGGCTCTTTAGCAACTTCAGCGCGAAATCATAGCTAATTTGCCTACAAACATCAGGTGGTCATAATAATCTGACCACTCAGAGTAAACACTTCCTAGTATATCTCACTACACAATTGTACAAAGCTTTAACAATACAAATATCAGCGTCGATCCGTCGTCTATAGTTAGACCAGTCTGTCCGTATAAGTTCACATTCGTTAAAGAATTACATTTCAAAAAATTGCAAAAACGCCTGCTCTCCTATAACTTTTAATACCATATTTTTTAATAGTTTTAAATTTGTTCTACACAGCATGAAATCTTTCATACAGGACTGATGAAAGTGAAGAAGCTAAGATATCACACTTATGTTACCTGAGTGCTTCAAGTCATTCTCAAAATAAAATCTATCACAAACATTAGGCTACACGAATATCCAAATTCATTGTTTATGAATGTAGAAGGAAATATGAATTCCGTGTCCCAAACTGTCGCATATACAGAGTGAGGCATTTATCCTGAGACAACTGAATATCTCGGAACTAAGTATTGTACGAAAATATATCCAAAATCAAAAGTGAATTATTTCGCGGGAGAAATTCATTAGTTAAAAAATTACACACCCCCCCTTGTGAGGGTGGCTGGGAGGGGGAGGGGTTAACTTTGAAATTTTAAATAGGAACCCCTATATTTATTGGTATATTCAGATTGCACGCAATATTCGAGAAATGTTTTATTCTTGATGTTGTTTCAATTGATCCAACCGTTTAGGAGATAGAGGCCCTGAAAGTGTTGAACTTTTAAAGTTTTGAACCCAATTTTAACGATGAAGAGAAAGAGATAGAGAATGGGTCTTACAGACATTCCTATTCCACTTTTTAATGTCTTTAAGAATCCGAAGTCAGAATTTCAAAAATCCAATATTTTTCAATACACACGATTGACTCTGTCTCCATAGGACTGCTGCCCCCAAAAGTTTACTTGTGCACTAAAAAAGTTTGAATTTTTGAAATTCTGAATTTGGATTCTTAAAGACCATTAAAAAGTAGAATA
>JAHWFO010012261.1:1694024-1711160 GCA_023313115.1 Rhysida immarginata | reverse complement strand
ATATACATGTCGAGTTTATTGAGTTTGGTTCGCTCGTTTGAACGCTACAGCCATTTTTTAACTTTTAGAAAGTAATTAATATCTCGAAAAAGGCTTACCCAATTGACATAAAATATACGCTAAGGCACAATTTAAGGAACCCTCAATGTATGTATAATTTCTATTTGGTTCGGCTATTTGCCGTTTCAGAGTAGTTAGCTGCACAAAATTGGTCATATACGTACACACTGCTGCACACAAAGCGAACATTTTCTCTCCGGATAGATGTATCTCATTTGTATTACCTTTTGCTTTGAACAGTAATTTTATTAAAAAAATGGGAAGGATCAAAAGCACTCACGAAAAGGGTGGTGTATATCTTTTGGTCGGACATGTTCTGAATATAGGCTTGGATAGGATCCCACCAGTAACTTTAGTTATAATTACTATTATGGGTGTAATAAACATGAGAGTGATACCGTTCCCATAGGAAATCATGGACGTTTGTTTGAGTGTAGAAAGGGTCATCGACAGCTGGGAATTAAAACGCCTGTTTCTCTCTTCTTTTGAATCACATCCCAGATGCGTTGTCCAGGTGTTTGCATACCCAAGCCTGTGCTCCGATGCCAAACGTAAAAATAGAAAAAGGAATCACGGGTATACCTCTAGCCAAATACTGAGGTATACCCTAGTAAGACAAAGGGTATACCAACGAAAAATAAAAATAAGTACACGCAGGCGACGACGCTGCGTCAAGCTGGGCCATATACGAGAATAAAGGTGGCTGAAGGCCATCAACGGAACCTCATAGAATATTGGCATAATCGTGGGCCTTTAATTCATCCCGGCATAAAGAAAATGCTCTTCTTGTTGAGAAAGAAATACCGGTGGCCCGGGATGAGGCAGCAAGTGGTACAATATGTTAAACAATGCAATAGTTGTCAGAGAGGCAAGGCATCAAATTACAAATTAACAGATCCTGTCAGGAGGCGGCAATTGAATGATAACTGGATGCCACTGGTCCTTTACCAAAAACAAAAAAAGGGCAATCGTTTCCTCATTATCGTGGTCGATACATTTTCCGGATGGGTAGAATTATTACCCACCCGTAAACTGACCCAGACAGCGGTCATCGAGCTCCTACAAACTGCCATAACAAAGAAGGTTTTACACGACAATGCGACATATTTCTCGGGAAAAACAATACAAGCTTTTTACAAACGTATGAATATAAGGGCGTTGTATCGTGTGCCCTACACTCCCCAAACTAATCCCGCAGAACGTTTCATTAGGACAATTAAAGACAAATTAAGACTAGCCCTAATAGACGACCCCACGCTAGAATGGGATAATTTGTTGATCAAATGTTTATTCACCCTGCGTCTGTTACCTTACGTTACCACCAACTTTACGCCTGAACAATTAATGCTTGGCAATGATTTTTGGAACGAAACTAAGGGAAAACCGAACAGTCACCAACGTGAAAGCAATATAAAAAGGGCCTTCGTGAACCGCGACAAAAAACGAAAATCTAGAAACAATGTCACGTCCAGACGCCAATTTCGTCCGGGTTCCTTAGTACTGGTTAGAAGTCAGTTTATACCTGAGGCTGACCGACCGCGGAAATCTTTAAGCCCGTTGTACGGCGGCCCCTTTGAGGTCCTAAAATACTGAGATCCAAATACTCTATGCCTCAAACGTTTAGATAAACCTATGGATACCCGCGAATGGAAGGTATCGTGTCCTAACGTTAAAACTTATGCCGGTGATTACAAGGTTCCGTGATGGCTTATGTTTTATAAACCCGATTAAAATTTAGCTGATATATTAGCAAAAAAAAAAAAAAGAATTCTAAAAAATTTTTTCCTATAGAAAATTTTTTTTTGTTAGTTGGGGAAACTATAACGTGCCGTTTTGTTCCGTTACAAAAAAAGGAAACTGTTTTTTTTCTCCCCGTTTTCCCTTGTCGAGCGCAAGTGTACCGGAAACCTTTTGTCTCTTGACCTTTCTGTTTCTCTTACGATTCTAGACGAGACCACAGTTAACTATAAAGAGTCTTCTAGGTTAGGGCTTCTTTTGGTCAGTAGTTATATGAATTTTTTTATGAACTTAAGATTTTTTCTATTTGCCGCCTGTAGTGCTCTATGCGTAAGCTGTTGTTCATAAACCACATACGATTTAATCCCTTACTCTCCCGAGGAGGTTACTGCGGCCCTCTCCTCGTAAAAGTATTAAAAGTGTACACATGACGTTCTCTGAAACGTTTAATTCTTCGCCAATATAGGGCATAACATGCCTTTCCTTAATCTATTATTTTTCAAGTCAATTTAAGTCTTGATACAACCTGATCAGGTTTCTTCTCCTTCAAGAATTCTATAGTTAAAAAGGAACCGCGTGCGATAATATTATACATGGGTTTTTTGCGCTTAGGTGCAGTTTAGTTGTGAATTGGAGGGATGGAGGTAAGATTTACGTCGGTGCCGAACAATCTGTTTATTGCTTTATGTTGAGTGCTAATCAAATAGTTACGTTTGTGAATCCTTCTATGGATCTGTCAATTGGCGGTTTAAAAGCAAAACTAAATCATTCTTTACTTGAGTTTTTCTATTTCTTCTTAGCCTGGTTGGTGTCTGGATTTAATCTTGGTAAGGATCATTAACCTTCCCGCTTCTAGTGCCTTTTCCGATTTTTTATGGACCTGGTATACATAGACAAATCAAATAGTTATTTGATATAATATTGTGAATTGTCTTTTGCCAAGTTATAAGGGCTTTACATTGTTTCGGTAAAGAAATGTAATAGTTTTTGTAATTGAGGAAATGTTCAACGTTGTATTGTTGAAAAATTTTATTATATCGTGCATATATTGTTATAACAGCATTTTTAAGCTGAAGATTTTTCTTTTAGAGCGTTCGCTCAATTTTCATTTCTTTGCCCGCGCGTCTGCTTTGGCTTGTATGCGCGCGTTCATAAAAAGTCACGTGAAGGGAAGTTTTTTGGTTTTGTGGAGAATTTGAAAAAAGGCAGTTATGTCTCGGCAATAGCTCAGGACGGAGCAATCCCCGACCATCATTTACCTACGGAGTTTTCGTATCATGGAACGCAGAAATTTCTCTTGTCGGACAATTTTCCGGTCCTGGCCGATGATTATATGGTATCAACGCTAGCTTCTTCGGATTGCCCAAGCTGCAAGCTATGTCGTCCTCACCGTGGCTGCTAATTTGTTTTAGTTAACTGCCTATTACTTCCACTTCAAACTGAAGGGACGTACATCGTTATTTAGTCACGTCGCTGTTGGCCACTTTTGCATCTGCCAGTTACGAGGATACGTCGCGAATTGAGAAGTTCGTTCGACCACATTCCTATGATCTAATCGAATTCAATTTTTGCCGAGTGTTACTTTACTACGGACAGTCGATGGAATTCAACCGTGCCCTATCCACAACAATGAGATTCTTATGTTTATGTAAGATCCCAACACCTTTTTTGTCTTAGACCAAGAGACCAAGACAAAGTTATTCTCACCTAAATTTCTTTATTATTAATTATCTACTCATGCCTAATGACTACGAAGGCTTTAACTTTCCTTTTTAATTTATTTCCTTTGGTTTTACTTTCTGCCAATTACTCTTTACTTTTTGTTAATCAACTTTATTCTTTTTTCCAGTTTTTCTTTTTTTAGAGTCGCTCATCTCGTTCCTAGCCTTCCCTGGATGACTGTTTTCCTACCGTTTGTTAGGCTTCGTTTCCGCTGGTCAGATCGTCATGTCACTGTCTCTGTATTTTATGTTGTGCTCTTTTTTTTCGTTTGAACCTTGATTCCATGTATTGTGTTGTCCATTTCCTTTTATGTGTGTGTCATTTGTGGTTTGTGATTAGGTGAGTTACGCTTAGTTTTTTTTGAATATTTTTTTTTTCTTTAAGATTTTTTTTTTTGATTTTATTTCTTTGTTCCATTATCTATTTTTGTTTTTATTTTTTTGAAACTAAATTATAATTTACTTGCCACTTCTCTTATTTTGTTGTCTTCTCTGGACCTGAATTCCGGCTGAATTTTCTGCGCTTTAGTGAAACCGAATTCCACTTTCTCAAGTCCCGATTGACCGTCGAATACGGAGTTTTCTGCTGCTTCTTGAGCCTATTCCCATGAGTCTCCTACTCCATAGTAATTTTTGGTGTTTACGTTCCTCCAAACGACTTGGTTTCATGAATTCAAGCTTTCTTTTATTTTTTTTTTTTTTAGCACTTTTCGAACTTTATTTTATTTCCAATAGAATGTTTTGCGGTTAATTTCTTTTCTTTTACAGTTTTTTGTGACTTCTTATTAACAGTGAACTTCCCATCGAGATCCCATCTAATTCTGATGAATGCTTCGATCGATCAGCTGAGCTTGTCACCGAATTCGTCGTCTTCACCTTACTTCACTAGTGCATCACCCATTCTTGATGGGGCTGACTTTCAAATGTTATTCCCTGACTGAAAACTCAAGTTGTGATTATAATTTGTTCTTTCGGAGTTTGTTCTACTTTTTGTGAATTCTCAGTAAGATTAAAACAAAACAAGAAATATAAAGGAAACCGCAATAAAGGAAATTTATTCAATTGGACGAATCTTTGTCGGGTTTTATTGTTAACTATAGAGTTTTAAAGAAAAAAAAATATTTTTTTGTTTTTGTCACGGAAATCCCCGATCATCGTAGATCACGACGATGGAATCGGGCATTTCCGGACACGATCGTTTTTCCACTCGGAAAGAAAGGAGCAACGTCAGAGGTTGCGTCAGCACGAGACAACCAATGAGCGACAGGAGAGTTTTTCAAGCGCGAAGCTTGGAAAGGAGGAAGAGAGAACGAGATGGAGAGCAACAGGAGAGAGTAGTTTGGATTGCTCGGAAGGCCGTACAAGAGTTCATCGCTGGAGCCGTGGGAAAGGGCTCTACGTCGTGGCCAGACAGTCGGATGGGGAGAAACGAACGCCGCCCGAATCTCCAGAGCGGCAGCCGTTAACGTTTCCACCAACGAAGGAAAGTGAGCCGTGCAGTGAAGTTATCGCGGCGGAGGTTTCGTCGACGTGGCAGAGCGGCGGAAATAGCAGAGTTTTTCCTCAACATGGACACGTTCAAGCCTCTCCTCAATGTTTTCTAAGGTCAGTAGCCGAACAGGCTTTTTCTCTTGTGTATGTGAGCTACGTGGTTGGTTCCAATGCCCTAATATCTCGAGCAGCGTTTAGTGATTTGTGGAATCGAGAACTACGCAATTCGTCTCAAGTCGAGTGCGTGTGGCCTTGTGGCATGATTAATTATTTCCAATATTATTTAGGCTTTGCAATGGCCTGTTTCTAAATGTGTGCTAAAGTGATTTAAATCTAAGCCTATCCCTAGTTTTCCGTCTGCGGAAGTGTTGGAGGTTCTAATGTTAATTTGTTATATAGAAGATATTAATTCCGTGTAGCCGTTATCTCATATAATTCTGTATAATTCATAAGGTGAATTATGTGTTTTAGGAGATATTTATGATTACTCCATTAAGGATAAGGACTTTTTGACGGAGCCATTTATATAGACTTTGTGCTTTACCACTTAATCTAATTAAAGATTTACTCAATAACGTATTACCGGTTAAGACATTATCAGACTTGGACTTGACGTTTTTCATTGGTGTGGACTAAAGAATATATGTAATAAATAAATCTTTTTTTACTTAACAATATTATGAGTGTGCGCTTAACGTGATAGGGTTAAGCAAGTTAACGTTGGTAGCGACTTAAGCCAGCTGTGAATTGTGTTTGTGTTATTTACTTACCTTCGTAATTGTGAAAATGTTTGGTATGACTAAAAAAAAAAACTGAAACCTAGCTGTGTCATTGCTATCCCTAGTGAAGTAATATAAGTTGTGTACGGAGTATTTATGTACCGTTTAAAATTGTCATTGTTGTAATAACAAGTGTCATCTTGGGCTATTTCTTTATATGTTTATGTTCATGCAATTGTAAATTTTGGTGTTGTTCACGAAATGGATTGCTCACATTGTTTATCGCATTTGCCCCAAAGCAGTATTAGATTGTATTCATTGCTATTTATTTTAAATGAGGTATTGCCCATGACTTTATATTTGGTTAATGTTATCACATATTGAAATAATGTGTTGATGAATTGAAAATTCAGTTGTGTGCCTTGTAGTGCTAAGGTGTCTGTTATTTTTGATGCTGATTTAGCCATTGAGTTCGTAACCTCTCATTGAATATTATTGAAGAGGCGTCCACGACTTTGTTCGATTTGTTTAAATATTAATGTTTTGTTATTTAATAAACTGTGTGTAGGGCCAGCTCAAGGTGCCGGAAATTCGGTCAGTTGCCCGGGGCACGCCATGTGCCGAGTAGGGTGAAAAGGGTGCCAGCACCTAGAGCCGGCTCTGGAGGTGTGGTAGATGTTACCCTAGATAACGCGCACAACAAAACAATAAGGGAGTCTTTAGGTGTTCAGCCGCTACTTCTCCACATTCAGAACTCTCAGTTGTATTGGTATGGCGACGTGATGCAGATGACACAAAGTGGTCTTCTAGGAATCTGCTATATTCCAAGCTAATGGGTAAGAGACCAATGAGTCGGTCTAGAACCAGGTGGTTAGATTACATGAAAAATCTGAATTCGTGTTGCTTGGGTATACCATTGAGAACTTGCGCCTGATGGCGGAAAATCACGAGCACTACCCCCGTGACCCTAACAAGCGAGTTTGAAAAGTAAATAATGCACATTTTTCGGATATTGTGGCAGCCTCGTTTTTATATTAACAGCGACTTTTTTTGCCACTGGCAGTCATGTCACAGACGAAAGTTTTTGATTAAAAACGAATTTGAAGATTCGCCTTTTGTGGAACCCGTCATACGACGGGATTTAATAATAATAATAAATAATAACATAAAGTTCACCAATGAATAATGATGAGAGTTTTTGAAGAGAATTGAAGACTTGTAGATGTAACGGTAAATGGTTGAAGTGTGAAGAACTTGAAGAATTATGGTTGCGAAGTTGAAGAAAACTTTGTGTGAACTTTATTTGTTGTTGAACTTTATATTATTTATTTTATTTTCTCCTTTATAAGGAGTATAAAATCATTCATTAATAAATTCATTTAATTTAACAATTTCAATTTCAAAACAGCATTTCTAATGATTTAAATTAAATTAAGGAAAAAAAGAAACAAATCATGCAAAACATCCCAAAAAAGCTTTTTAATATAAATCAAAATTAGAAAAAACTGTAGATGTCCGCTTTTGATGTCACGATACTCAAAGTCAAAAAAATTGCTCTAGATTTTTTGTTCGTGTGGAAATATTTGTAGTCTCTTCTTTCATATTATAAGAATGATTTCAAACCTGAGAAACCAACGTTATAATAACATGAGAGCTTTATTTTAAACTGAATCAAATTATTTCACTTCCGACAAATCAATAAAATTTTTGTCATGTATGAATGTAATTAGGCAACATAAGACTAACAGTCTGTTAATAAACTCTTCTTTGATGGGATACTTTGAGACGGGACAACCTTGGTCAATGAATTATCGTCATAATATAAATGTCACGCTCAAATAAAATAATACGAATTATTAGCACGTTTTGAAAAAAAATCTCTTCTATCATGAATGAAATTTGACTGCAGCTTGGTTTTAAAATATTGTACGGTATCACGAACGCATTAACAAAAGCATCCTAGGCTAAAAACTTTCTTATATGAAAGAAATGAACATGTGTAAATTATAGTACAGATTTTTGTAAGTTTCACGCATTTTTTTGCACGATCCACATCCAAGGTAAATAAGACCATTAACCTTCTTCCTATACACGGGTTATTTCCATTAGGCTTAGGTGGTCACGGGAAGAAATTGACATTAAACAGCGTTATTACGGTTTATTAACTCGTAAAAAGACCATAAATGTCCCGTTTACGTGACTAATGGCAAGGCAAAGCAGCAGTTGCTAACCATTTCTACTCATTTTTTCATCAATTGTTAACCGACGAAACAATTTTTCGGTTTTTTTTTTTTCCAGCTATTCTCATTGTATGACCGGAAAAAGATCTTCAAGTTTTGTGTCATTTTGCAATTCACTCTTTTATAACATTATGATGAAAATTGAAACGCGTATAAAAAATCACCTTGTTAAACCTTAATTGGTAACTGAAATCAACGTGTCGTACAAAGACTTAAAGCCCCAACTTAAGACAAACTCGAAAATTAATCAGGGCTATTTTGAATAACTCCAAAATAATAATAATACTACTAATAATAATAATAATGAAATGTAAAAACATAGTAAAGCTTATCATGTGATGTGATGTTGATGGAATTGCAGATGGGTGGGTCTTCATATAAAGGGCAACTTTTATGCCCTACACACATTTATTTTTTGTCGCCTAATAGTTTTAATCTTGCAATCAAGTATAAGTAACTGCCCATCCAGTCACGGTTTAGAATCTTCCTGAGATATAGATATTTGAATTGAAAAATCGATTCTCAAATTGCTGCTACCGAGAAAAATAAATTCTAGGGAGCTGTAGTTAATTAACATTAATAAATTGTAGTTGATATAATAAAGTTAATTATCGTGGTTAATTACGTTAATAGTTAATTATATATTATTAGAGTAATGTATTTAATCAAAACTTTACTATTAATTGTTTAATTCGCGTTGTTAAGAATCCATTCGTGCTTTAATATGAGCCTGTTAAAGCCAGAGTGGTGTAAGCCCATTAACATCAGTTTTGAGATATAAAGAATTTTAGTAGAATAATAGTACGGAGGGTTAATTCAGTTAAAATGAGACGACTTTAAACGCCGCGTATGACCTTGACGGAATGTGATTTGCATGACTCGTCCACTATTCATGGGGATTAGCTTTGTATACACTTGTTGCTATTATTTGGGACATTTCGTGCTGAAACATGCCTTCCAAAATCACAGCTTTTTGGGAAGGGTATATGTTTGGCCTTTCCGACGCTAACTTCAGTCTTTCGTGCATTGTGGAATTATGCAAACGAAATGGTATTGTGGTTCGAATAATCAAAAAGAACAAATTGCGACCATCTAATGAACGTGGACGAGCAGAGAAGCAGACCAGAAACAAGCCCCAGCCAACACGCCCAGCTCAGGTGGTGCGAGAAATCCGGTATGAAGTGCTGAAAGAAAATCCCCCCACACAGAGAAGTCTAGCCCAAAGGAAAGGTATTTCACAGGCAACAGTCTCCAGAATAATTCATGACAATCTTGGGCTGGAGCGACGTCATAAAGCGCGCGGTCACAGACTGTCGGCCAGGCACGTGCAGGAACGATTCACCAACGCCAGAAAACTGTATGAAAACCATCTTACAGGTGACCGATGGAAGTGGGTTGTCTCCTTGGATGAAGCTTGGGTGTACCTCGATGACACCAACAAACCCAAGGCAATTTACTATCGCGAAAGAGGGGGCAAGGCCAGGTCCGATTTTGTCCGAAGGTGCAAGGAAAAGTTTTCAAAGGACTTCATGGTGGTTGCCGGATATTGCTCACGTGGACTGCTCACGATTCGTCGAGTTCCTGGAAACTGTAAAATTAGTGCAGCTTACTTCCAGAGTAATGTAATGGACCACATATATAGGCAGGATATCCCACATCTGTACCCTGGTGAGCAATCAAAAGTTTGGATCCACATGGACAAGGCATCAAGCCACACTGCCAAGTCATCTGTGGCTTACTACAGGAAGATGGAACAGGAGACGGGCATACGAGTTATTCCCTTCTCTCATGTGCCTGTAAAATCTCCTGACGCATCATCGATGGATTTCTGTGGTTTTGGTCTCCTGAAACGACGGCTCGGAAGTCGCCGACCAAGAACCATTGATGGGCTTTGGAAAATGTGTCAGTAGGTGTGGAACGAACTTCCCATGGAGTCCCTCAAACTCAGCCTACTTCAGTGGAAATTACGGTGCCGGGCGATAGTCCAACAACGTGGTTCTCATATCGAACACAACCGATGGTGGCGCCAAGGTATTACACCATCGTAACAGAACTGCAAAGTCGTCTCATTTTATCTGAATCAACCCTCCGTAGATAGCACTGCTGATTGCATAAACTTGCACTGCCATCTGTGAAGCTGTTTGGGGAAATAGGAGTTACATCACTACTCCTATAGGTAGTTTGACATATTCGGATTTCATTTCTAGCATTAACTCAGATTTTTTAAAAAGTGGAGTTACACCACTTTGGCTTTAACAGGCTCATATGATAGCATAATCATTAGATCCTCAGGGAAGCGTTTAACATGTATTTCGTTTATTAAACAATTCTAAATTTTCATCAGGTGCAATAAAATGGTTCATTTAAAGAGAAAATACCTTATTTACACAGTGTCCCCTTCAAAAGCGTCCCTTTGCGAAGCCATGCAATGAGTTCAGCCTGAGTCCCTATTCAGGAATGTGTCCTGGATATGTTTTCTGTTGAAACGAGTCAAACACCTTCTACGATTCGCACTGGATCTGCTCAATCATATCCAAACGGCGACCTTTCAACTGGATCTTTATTTTCGGAAAGAGAGCAAAGTCTGCAGAAGCCAAATCTGGTGAGTAGGATGGGTATGAAAGCGAAATCATGTTATTTTTCGCAAGAAACTCACGTCTGAGGAGACCTCGGCGAGAGACTGCATTGTCGTGGTGGAGCTTTCAGTTTTTTCACACCACATATTTGGTCGCTTTCGCCGAACGTCCTCCCTCAAATTGCTCGTTGCTCATTCTCAAAAACGCAGATGACCTCACACACATGGTCACAATAGCAGTATTTTCTCAGTCCCCAATGCACATGAAACAAAATCATTTGAAAAGCTGATTTATGAATGATAGAGCTATAATTTACTGGCGAGATGCGCAACCAGTCCCGCAACTTTTTGATCGTACCACGTATTTTGCTTGTGCTCAGTGTCGTCATCTACGATTTCGAGTCATACAATATTCTGACGTGAACAAGGAAGCTAGAATGTTATGAAATGACACAAAGTTTAGTTGAACGGGTGCGGCAAGTTTGGTTTTGAATGGGCATTTACCTACTGCAGAATCGGGCGCTCCGCTGTCGATGATCTGGAATCGCGGTACACACTCTGGCAATCAGATGAAGGAAGTTGGAATCGCAGATGCCTGGTGAACGTTTCCTAACGGACTGTGTGGTGCCCACTGTGAAGGTTGGAACAGGTGAGATCATGGTATGGAGCTCTTTTTCATGATTCGGATTGGGTCAACTTGTTTTTATTAAAGGAGCGATGAATGATGTTGCTAATCGAGACATCTTGGACAACTGTGCACTGCCAACATTGTGGGAACAGTTCGGGGATGGACCTTTTCTGTATCAACGTGACAATACTTCTTGCCATAGAGCAAGGTCTATACAAGACTGGTTTCAAGACAATGGGGTTGAAGAAATGGATTGGCCTGCCCAGAACCCCTATCTCAAACCCATTGAACACCTGTGGGTTGAATTGGAGCGTCGATTACGAGCCAGACCATGCCGTCCGTCATCCGTAGCTGAACTAACTAGGGCTCTGAGGCAGGAATGGAAAGGAATTCCAGCTTCTTACCACCAAAACTGGAAAATTACCAAAAACTGGTGGAAAATTTTCCTCCGACAGTGGAGGCTATCATTAGAGCAAAAGGGAGTGCCATCGTTTACTACACTCGGTGACCTAAATATGGAAATATTTTTGCATGGCATCACGTTAACAAAGAATGCGTTTAATTAGAGCGTTCTAGGCAGTAGTTAGGCTACAGAAACATCATGTCATGAAAAGTTAAGGAAACATACACCATATCCAATAAAAATTATTTGCAAATGTATTGTTTTAAATTCGGAAAAAACCGAAGAAGACAGCCAAGTTGAGACAGAAGTATGGAAACTTTCTTTTAGTAGGACAAAATTATTGAAACTTCCTACATGGTGTTTTCCAAAATAATTTACATATCATTTGAATTTTTTAAGCAGCCAGGAACAGTTTTACGCTGACATATGCAGATATGCCACCAACAGAGCAATTACCTGTGAAAATCAGAAACATTACTGTTGATAAATGGAAGAAAAACGAAAAACAGTGTGTTATTGTACAGGAATTGAGCATATCAAAAAGTGTTGTCAGTAAGATTATAACACGATATAAAAAACCGGATCTGTAAAAATCCAGCATAGGAATGGCAGAAAAAGAACTACATCAAAATCCGAAGATAAGAGATTACACGGCATATTACGTAATAATAGAAATAACACATGAATGGAACAGCATCACAAAGCGCTCAATTTCTGTCAAAACAACCACACGTCGCCTTAGAGAAATGGGCTATGTTTCTCGTATTGCAACATGGGCTATGTTTCTCGTATTCTCGTAAGAAGAAACCTCTGCTTACACAGAAGATGAAACGCAAACGCTATCTTTCACAACCAAATACAAGGATTGGACACCAGTGTGCTTTTCAGCGACGAAAGTCGATTTTCATTGTACAATGATGGACCGGAACGTGTCGTCAGGAAACATGAAAAGTACCATTCGTAGTGTATTACCCAACGAGTTAAACACCCCATTGGCCGTATTATTTATGGGACCTTTTGTGCCGAGGGTACCGGCAGTCTCTGTTTCACTTCAAGAAATATGGATGCATCTCATTACATCGAAATATTAGCTGATTACCTTGTTCCAACGGCAGCACTTTATTTTGAGGACGGTGATTATGTGTACTAGCAGGACAGAGCTCCTTACCATACGGCTAAAAAAACAATGTTCGAAGAACAAGGAATAAAAGTTCTTGATTGGCCTGGAAATAGCCCGGATCTGAATCCCATCGAGGAACTTTGGGCCACCATGAAGAATAAAAGTGCCTAAAGCCAAGCCATCAAGTATGGCATCATTGGAACATGCTATTCAGGAAGCATGGCGCAGTATCTCCAGAGAGCAATGCACCAACCTGGTCACCAGATGGAAACAATGCCACGACGTCTCCAAGCAGTAATAAAGGCTAGATGAGGGTGGACAAAATGTTGGAAACAACGTTGTTTACTTTTTTTGCTGAAAAGTGGAAGGTTTCCATATTTTTGTCTCTCTCAGTGAGCGTTTCCAAATTTCTGTCCATACAGGGGGTTATTGTATGCACGAATATTTTCGTTGTTTTTTCCTTTCACATGTTCACAAATATTGTCCTTGTTAACTCAAAACGGAGGCTTCCAATTGATGTACTGGTTGGTGTATTTGTCATCAACATGTTTAAATAAAAAACAGTTAGCACAATAAACATGTTGTTTCCAAACTTTTGTCACCGAGTGTAATTCTTGTTATCTGAAGCCTGCGACGCAGAAATACTGATACTTTTGATCACATGGTGTAATTCTTGTTATCTTGCCTAAACTTTTGATCACATGGTGTATGGCAAGAATTGGATTATCGTGTGGACGTTTGTCGCGTTACACGGGGCTCTCGTATTAAATCGTTACAATGGAAATAAGACTTTAGAAATTTTTCTTTCTATTGGTGCCTTGCAGAGTCCTCTTAAGTATTTTATCCGCAATATGTGTTTAAAAGTGTAACATTATTTTTTACTCTTCCTATATACACCCCTTGTGCAAATTAATTGAAACAAAACATGTTTTCGGAGAGATTTTTTCATGACATGTACTGCTTTCGAATGAATGACGGTATCGGAAGCTTGTAGCCAATAGAAGGAATGATGCGCTCGACACAATATGTTGAGGTTCTACAAAAGAAAGTTGTTCCAGAGCTGAAAAAGAGGTATCCTGCCGGTACTGGGATATTCCCTAGCCACCTATCACACCTCGAAGAAATTCATGGCAGCAAATACAGGTATTTGATTGGCCAGGGAATTTTTCGGACGTAAATCCCATTGAGAATTTGTGGACTATATGCAAAAATATGTTGCGGATTGTACGACTGGAGGAGCTCATTCAGGTGGTGGTTTTCAAGTGCTGCTTAAAGATAGGGAAGGTCATATACGTGCATTAATTTGCACAAAGATGTGTGTCTTTAATTGAAATATCCATATCGTATTTTGAAATAACGATATATCGATAATCGATTACCGGGATCCCAAAAATCAAAAACGATTGCTAAAATGTTGTCGATTATCGTTTTAGTCGGTGTATCGTATCGTTCCCAGCCCTACTAAACAAGGCTTTAAGAATTTCAGAAAGGACAAAACAATTTTCCGCGTAATTTTTATTCAATGCTTAAAAAATAAAATCAGTTAAACATCCGTCATTTCTTTTTCGGTTCTGATGGGGCTCGTAAGATCAATAAAATTTTTTTTTTGACGATCGACAGCCCGATGGATATAGTTGAAAGCAGGCCAATTTTGATGTTCATTCATCACAAATATTCGTTCATTGAGAAATATGACGTTTAATAATAACTCGCAGTGTTTGCTCGTTGTATTCTCTTAAATGATAAAATTCATAGAAATTTATAGCTCTTGGTCTCATAATTTTAACAAACAAAAACATGCTAATGTCTGATCCCTGCTTATTCCAAAGAGTGGCATATACAATAAAAGATAAATATAAAAAACTATAGCTTACCAAGCTAAAGAATAAATTAAAAACTGACCTTACGAATCTGTGGATACTAGAATACATGAGTAGAATACTAGAATACTCATGTATAGCTTACCAATTTAAAACAGTTACCGTGTCAAGGTCTCGTTAAAATGTTTATAAGGGACCTTACCTCAATTTTGTTTAAAGTTATCATAGGGAATACTTAGGAAAACATGAAGAATGCTACCGATTTTATCGGACATCGTCAGGTTTATTATTTTTAAAAATCTGGTTTCAAAACGCAACCACGTTATCAAACTACCGTGTATTTCAGTTTATTTTGGCAGCATTGGAACTGTTACGTTGTGTAAATGGTATATATGAGTAGTAATGAATAGTAATTAGCAAGCAGTATTAAAAAATTCGATTATACACCAATCGGCGAATCATAAGATCTGTCTAGCTGGAGTAAAATTTAGTCGCGTACTGACGTTGTTGTTAGCCTCGTAAATGAATTACTGTTAAATTGGTGGCTCTTAAAAGGACCTTTTTATAAATTTAATATCTTATATATTACTCATCAACTTTCCTGATGGTTTGGATAGGAGGAATCCTTGATCTGCGAGCTGAATGCCCGTCCTTTCATTGGGCCTCCATCTTGGCTTCCATTGAAACGCAATTACTTCTGCTTGAAGATGAGAACAGTAGCTCTCGAAAAGCTTTGCAATTTATAAATTTCGTCGTTCGACAATGATTCCTCTGAAAGCAAGGTTTAGATGTTCTTTGTTACTAGGGTAGATGCCAGTTAGAATATTCTTGCCAGCTGCCATCCAAGTTTCAACAATTTTTGAACTTTATTTTAGTGTAAAAAAAATATGTTTCATATTGAATACATGGTAGTCTTTAAAAAAATCTGGTGACAGCCTTGCTGTACCGTGTTCACGATGGCCCAATTAGTACAGGCAACGAGCTTGATACTCGTGGGTGCTGGTTCGAATTTTTCCTTCCATTTTTTCTGATAATATTATAGCAATGGTAAAAGGGAAAACGACGTATGATAGCGACGACCAATGAAATTTTACGTCAATGACAGAGGGCATGAAAATTCTTCGATTAATGACGTCAACGAATATGTCTGTGTGATGTTGTCAAAATCTTGCGATTAAACAGGTGTGAAAGCACTTCCCTCGATATTTTGCACTTGATTAAAACTTCAAATATGCCTTCAAAAGAAAAATACCCAAAATAAGCAAAAAATATGCACAAACACTCGAAATATGAAAAAATAAGCGCTAAAGCCAGAAATAGCCATTTATATGCACAATAGAACTACGAGGTCCAGAAGGGCCTAAAAGTGCATAAAACATCATTTAAATGAATTATTAGCTCGGGGAAAAATTATGCATTATATGCAAAATCCGAACTTTAGTCATGCAGAAGAATGATATTTCTGAAAACATCTCGGGTCTTTTCTTGTGAATGGCGTTGCATACAGCACCCTGAAGTAATTTGCAGTAATACTGGGTGTTAATTGTGATACCTTCATCAAAAATGGCTCGCTCAACGGGTGCGATTTTCACTTGTGTGACTGCAGTCGGACGAAAGTGTCAATGCATTGCAATATTCAATTTTTTGTTTGTTCTTTTTTTTTAGCACATTTTCTATATATAGAAATGTGCTTATGTGATCGGTTTGTCCAGCTGTCCGTCTATCTGTCCGTCCGTCCGTCTGTCTATAGACAATCCCACAATTCATTGCGTTGCAATAGAAAGAGTGCATGTATTGAATTGTTGGAAGACACGAACTATCCTCGCATTCGGGAAAAAGCGTGTTGAGAACATACATGGGTTCGGCTCTGCGCGTGCTCTAAACGTTAATGAGATGGTGCGCGTGCAGGATGCACGTGTTTGACGATTATTGAAAGGGTAGTTCAGTCTCTAAATCAAGAGAATTTTTTTATTCCTAGGGAGCTTAGTATTTATTACAATAACTTGAAAACGAATTAACCTTTTCAAAGTCTGTTTTCACCAATCCAGTAATACGGGACAGAGCACGAACAAGTACGAACGTGAGATAGCCGGAATAAGTATGTACTATAATGGCATGTGCTTTAATGGTACCATTATGATACCCCCTTAAAAACTTCCTATAACCAGATATGCCATGTAATATATCAAACAAATCGTCACAACATATCATGAACGAATATATAAGAGTAACTAGTGATAGCAGGTATTGGTCTAATGGCACGTGTACGTGCAAGGATGTCTCATGAATGAATAGAACGCGTAAATAATGTTGGTGTGAAATGTTTAGTAGTACGTGTTTTAATGGTACAAAATGGAACTTTCAATGCTAAGATATGGCATGTAATATATCAAACAACTCGTAACAACATGTAATGAGTGAATATAACGAGTAAAGAATGATAATGGTTATTGGATTAGTAGCACGTGCTCTAATGGTGCTATATGATGCCATATGGTACCATTGGAACTTTCAATGCTAAGATATGGCATGTAATATATGAAACAACTCGGACCAACCTGCCATGAGTGTATATAACGAGTAAATAATGATAGTAGTTATTGGTTAAGTAACACGTGCCCT
>JAHWFO010012261.1:1671977-1694014 GCA_023313115.1 Rhysida immarginata | reverse complement strand
CAATGCTAAGATATGGCACGTAATATATCAAACACCTTGTAACAACGTGTCATGAGTGAATATAACAATAAAATAATGATAGTGGGAATTGGTTTTGTTGCATGTGCCCTAATGGTACAATATAGTATTGTTAGAACTTTCAATGCTAAGATTTGGCGTGTAATATATCAACCAACTCATTACGAGTTGTTAGATTTATTGTTATCCATAGCTTATTTGTATCAAGAGCATAATGTAGGCTTAATGTTATCTATAACTCACTACTGTTATACATATTGCTAATTAATAGTAGTTAATCGCTTGCTTCTATAGTAGACGATAACGTAGAAACATTTTAGTAATTTAATATGAAAAAATAATAGATGCTTACACACAACGCTTCAGCAATTGAGGCTCACTTCGTTTAACATTATGTGGGAATTCTTACAAATTAAAGAACTTTTATTTTTTTAAATGTATGAGAAATATCTCCCTCTTCATTTACCTTTCAGTTCTTCAAGTTTATTCGTTTAAATTCTCTCTATACTTTAGCTTACTTAAATAGTAATTTACATTTTAGTTTTCATATTTATTTATTTTCTCTTAAGTGTTTTGATATGTTGATGAAGTCAATATATCCATAACATGAAAATGTGCTCACTTTATCCGCTTTGGCGGTAAAATCATTCTTATTATTATATTTCCGATTTTAGTTTATTTTAGTCCTTTATTGTTCAGCAATACTAGTAGTATTACCAGTTTAATATGGTTGTTTGAACTATATCTTTCGACAAGTATGTAATTGTGTCAGATCGCTGAATTAGAAAAGAAATTGACAGAGATAAATTCGGAGATCGAACACAGAAACAAGAAACAGAAGGAAAAGAACGAAAACGAAGAAGGAATAGGAGAAGTAGGAAAATCAGCTGCCCGTTCCCCAGAAAAGAGTATGGAAGAACCGAAGAGAGGAAGAAAGAGAAATCGAGGCGTGGATTGGAAGAAAAAGGAGAAATTACGGGAGGACGTGCGATTGGAGGAAAAGGGGAGGAATGTAGAAAAGGACAGAAAGGCTGGATTTTCAAGGTGGACGGAAGGAAACTTTGGAGCTCCGAGAGAAGGTCGAAGGATGAAGGAGCCGGCCGACCACCTGGGCATGAAAGGAAAATTTGGCGAAGTTTGCGAGAAGTCGAATCTTCAAGAAGGGAGAGAACGAAAAGTCGCCCGCGAAGGAGCGTAGGATTTGCACGCGACTGTGTGAGTAGCTCGAACTGGACCACGAATGAACCGACAGAGAGGACGACAGGAAAAGCGAGCAGGCAACAGGTTCGTCGCTCTGTTCAGGCAAGTGAATGCAAACGAACATTTCTCGATAGAACTTTTTACAATACCGCTCAATGTGCGATATACCCCGAGAAGAAACGAGGTCATTTTCGCCGAGTTCGCCAAGAGCCAAAGTTTTCGCCCTTGCTCTTAATCGAGCCTTCGACTCCCGTAACCATGAGCCCGACAGATAATTCGCCCCATCGCGAGGAAACGGTGCAGAAGGAGAAGGGAGAATCAGACGGTAATACGGAGGATTGGAAGCAAGCCATAAGCCCGAGTCCGGACGTCACGGCGAGCCACGCCGACGACGCCGTCAGCCCAGCCTTGCCAGCGAACGAGCTCTCAGCCGTACTCCATCCATAGCAGCGCATCCGAGCAGGCGACACGAGACGCACTTTCTTCACCTCGTAGTAAGGAAGAGAAGGCCCCGCCATTGGACGCCACGCCTCTTGCCTGCCATACGCCGGAGAACGACAGTTCAGACACTCTGGGCGCCCCAGCCTGCCCGTCAACCGACGATGACAGCTTCGCGAGCGCGCGCCAGGCAGAGATCTCTTGCTGCGAGCCGCGCTCGGCTTTTGCGTCGCCGATTCGGGGTATTCAGTTATAATTATTCTAGTGCTTAACCGTAATTAAGATAAAACAGACCAATAAGTGCCTATCTTAATTTCTCTTCCAATTAAACAAGACTATTCTCATTAAGAAATTGAACTTTCTTTTCCTCATGTCTGCCATGCTAGAATACTTAGCTAATTGAGCTAATATCCTTTTTATTTTACCTTTATCTCCAGCTTTGGGCAACGCTCCTTGGAACCCCGTAGGGTCGCCGCCATCTGTAGTAGCGTTGACGAATTCTCGAAGACCACTTCGTTATTGGTCCTATCATCACTTCAGCATAGAAGCTCAGTTCCCGACTCAGCTGATCTCACCACGGACAATCACCAGAACTTGTGAACTTTTAACGTAGTCAATTTCTGAATTTATATTAATTAACAATTCCAAAACTCTTAAGATTGTTAATTTCCCAATCAGTTCATTAAATATCCTGATTAATTAATGAAAATTTGTCGTCCCTCCTCCTTTCCACGACATCATAAACGAATCGTAATTAAGGAGATTAGTAATTTACCTAATTAAAAGTCGTGAAAAATTGGTATTTTGTTACCAGCCATAGAGAGGATAATCTTCTGTCCGTTCGCTGTGTTTAGTTTTTTGTATTCTTTGTTTCATGTCTGATTTATTTAGGTGTATTTTTGTCTTTATAATGTATTTTTACCCGATTTGGGTAATCTATTTTAATGTACCGGGTGATCCAAAAGTCAGTAGACTTTTTAAAACCTTATAATTATTAAACTATTTACAATAAAACGATGCGGTTTGCACAGAAATGCTCAGAAACACCAGGATTTTTTGTTTATAATAAAAAAATTTTTTATATTAGTTACATTTTTGATCAAAAGATGGCGCTAGAGTTTCATGAAAATAAAGAATACAATATATTAATTAAAAAATAAATAAAACTCCATTTAATTAAAAGAAAACAAATAAAATGAATAATAGAAACAATGAAAAAAAAGTCACCCAATTGATAAATGTAAATGTTGAAGAACGAAACAATTGAAACAAAGGTCTTGTGGAGCTTATGTAGATGAAACAGAAGAAACGAAGATCTAGTGGAGAAATGTTACACGAACACAGGGAGGCACACAGTTACAGGTGAAGAAGGTCTATGGTTCGTAGACACGTAGATGACAAACTTGAAATGTTTTCGGGATTTTTATCCCATCTTCAGTATGTAAACTTTTTGAATGAATTTCAATTAAAAACTATATAATAGAAGATATAATATATTTTATCACAACTCCTACTCTTATATAATAAAGAAGACAATGTAGTGCTCTAATGAAGAATACAATCTTATCATGCGTGAAATAAGCAGATGAGTTAATTGTACATTATCTTGGCTCTAAGGTTGTTATTTTGATGTTGGCGACCGCCGTCAACGATTTCGCTTCCCTTTAACCGCCATGTTTTTTTTCCCTTTTCATTTCCGCTACCGCCATCGCGCAACGCCATCGCTTCCAAGGTATGCTTGCACCCAAACAAAGAGTACCGTGTACAAGTTCCGATGGGTTCCCTTGTGAGTAGAGCAGAAAGAAGAGCGTGGATGTATTTCAGGATGTGTGCAATTTTTTTTTTTAGATAACACAAACGATCGCCCAATAACCGCTGGATTGTGGAAGAGTTGCTGAACACGTGTCAATGCAAAATATATCTCTTAAATCTACATCCTGCAACTCCACTTAGATTTCTTCTCTCCAGAAACAATACCTGATAAGCATGGTGAGCTTTTCATATTTCTGAAATGGAGAGGAGATACACACTGGAAAAGGGAAGGCGGCAATGTTAGCAGACCACTTCTGGACGCTTATTCGAGAGAGATTTCCGAAGAATACAAGAGAAAAAAAAGACGACCCATTGTGGACTGCCGCGAATATTTTTTTTCGACTTAAGGGCCCATCAAATTACTATTTTTACCTTTAATGAAACCTTATTTCTCTCAAAACTAATGGGTGATAGAATTTTTCTGCTTCAGTTAAGATTGAGCACCCTCAAAAACAAAATTTTAGGTAAAAATTTCTGAAGGGAGCTAAAAAAGAAAAAAAAAAAAAAAGCTTTTTTGCAGAACAATGTTTATTAATTGACGAAGACCAGTTTTTAAAATCTTTACAGGGAGAATTAGAACCGGAGATGAGTGCTATTAAATTGTTATTAGCTTCATGATGTGCATCCCTGTTGAAATCGGCTCGAAACAGATTCAAATTTATTTAAGTTTAAAACATTTAAAAAGCTGTAAAAATTTCTAAAATTGGAGATGTTTTCAGCGCGCAGCAAATGCAACAGCGGAATCGCTTAGCGTATTTCATTCCAGCTGATGACGTTAAATGAGTGTGGTTGCTCCTGCAATTCAACGTAAATTGATCACGAAATCGGCAATGAATATCAATCTCCTCGATTCTGCATAAATTCAGGCTGAACGATTTCCTTGACAAATTAATGCGGAATTGTTCCAAATTAGCGAGTCCAATTGGTTTTCGGGAGAGAAAGACACGGACGCGGCATCAAAAAGACCTCGAGAAATCAATATGAAAGAGTGGACGAAAGCTTAATCTTCCACCGAGCGAAAATGGAAGCCAGTCGTTCAGGGGGGTCGTTGAAAAAAAATTAGTCATTTAATTTAATCAGTAACATTAATACGACACAAAAGATATAAATGACTGCAATTGACATATTGGAAAGAAAATTGTAAGATCGTCTTATTTACGGGTTTTTTTTTATACGAATTGTATGCCTTGCACATAAGTGTTTCAAGCAGATATGCTATTTCGCTTCAAATATTCTACTTTAATAGAAACGTCCAATCAAAATCAATTCTACTCAACGAGTGCGGTTTCATATAAACACTTGAGGTTTCAGCTTATTGTAAGCTGAATAAATAAACACACTGGACAAAATATTAGGTCGTGTTGGAAAAAATAAACTTTAAAATATCAAGTTCAGAAGATAAATATTTGTAAATATCATGATAGCGAATCTGCCTGCTGATCACTGTACATATCCGTGGTGTATTTTCTTGTGCATAAATATTTCAATTATCTTTATTTTCAGCTTAAATCATAATGATGACGTGACTGGGTAGCAAATAGGAGACATGGTTTTATGTCTACAGCATGGCCATACGCTCGAAGAGCCTGATCAAGGTTTGTTGAGTATCCATGTACATAGCGTGTAGTGTACATTTACACTTGAAGACTTTTAGAAACAAACAATATAATGGAGGAGCCATATTTTCCAAATGGGCACTTCTACGATATTCAAACAACAATCTTCACAGGTGTAATCGAATGATGTAAAACAAGGAAAGTATGCAGCAATGGTGTTGTCTATAGTAGACGTTGCAATCTGTCGAATGCTTTCTAGATAGCCTGTGGTTCCGAAAATGCTACCATGGATACAAATACAGCGATAGATCGTGGTAACGTCCGCTTGATTTGACCGTATCTCAATGACGACGGGCCTTTTCAATAACATTGCTTCCAAAGACATCCGATTTATCTGGTGTTTCTCTAGCAACCAAGTTCATTATAGGCCTATTATCCTGCCTCTTTCAAAGGCGTTTGAAGGATTCATCGAAGCGATCAAGGAAGATCAATTTAAATTGAAAGCTCAGTCAGCTTGAGGTCTCTAGCAATTTGTTATATATTTACAAAATATGAAATTTTTACAAGCTTTGTTATATATTTATGAGAGCTTTACAGCCGCTCTCATAGGGGGTTTACAATATATAACTGAGAATTCCGGATACTTGACATTTCCAGGAATAAAAGGCGAAAAATTCTTAGTATTCGGCGCCTATTGACCTGTATGAATTATTTTGTTTTTTCCCAGTTATGTATTGCAAAGACTTTATCAGCCTCATCAAGGAGAACAACAAGAACCAATAAATAAATTCTAATTAGACTTTTTTCTAATTCCAGTTTTCAATAGTAATAAATAATAAAACCAAATAACATACACAAATTCTACAGTGATATTAGTTTTAATTGCTTTTTGAGCTTGAGTAATCAGTTATACAGGGTGATCAGAAAGTCTATCCCTGATAAAAAAATTTAATAAAACAAAAAATATGTTAGATAGATACATACAGCTTTTTGTATTATATTCTCATCTCGGATGGTGGGTAAGGAGCCGAAATGCTGTTAGGTGGCGCTAACATCGGCTGAAGAGAAAAAAAAATTCGATTCGCTCAGTCAGCTTGATGTCTAAGAAAGCGAAATGCTGGAAAGCCTGTATCACTTTAGTTAGAAAATTATTCACCATGGGTAATTTTTCTTCAGGATGGTGCATTGGGCATTATCTGTATGTACATTCCTGAATTCAAGTTTCCCTACGTTTATTGATAGCCTCCACATTCTCTGGACATGCCTTAGACTTTTCCTGTGGGGATATACTACAGTGCTTTCTACATCGGTCCTCGATATGCACACATTGCGGGTGAGAATAACGAATGTGATAACGTCGATAACAGCGTGCTGGCGAATATTTGGCGAGAAATTAAAAATCGTCTGGATGTTCTCCGAGCAACGAAAAGAGTCATGCTGATGTTTAATAAGGATATGAACAAAACTTTCTCAGATGAAGAACATAATACAAAAAAACTGTATCTATCTTTCCAACATAGTTTTTTTTATTAAATTACTTTATCAAGGAGAGACTTTCTGATCACCCTGTATAGTGTGCACTTCTTAAAGAGGGTTTCGGTTAGCTTGGTTCTGTCCTCGGCAAACAAAACCTGTTTAATAAGAGCGCGATGTTGTTGCCTCAACACAAACAACGAGTGAGAATTGGTGGCGCTAATGATTTTTGCTCTCCCATCTCCTCCGGAAATAACGAACCAAGAGAATCCACGTTCGTCGCCCCTAACCCCCTCACCCTTACCCAATCTCCCTCCCCCGCCCCCTTTACATTTCAGCTCAGCTCGGGAGTTAATCCCAGAAATTTGACGCCGAGGTTAGCGCCTCACAAAAGCAGCTTTCGAAGAATTTTCTTTTGTCGTCCAATCCCACAGCATTCCGATTTTGACGAGTTCTTTGACGAAGTTGTTGGGGTTTTCTTTTTTACCTTTAAGATTTCCTCTAATTGCAATCACTAATGATCCACGTTGAGTTTGCTTTTGAGTTTTTTTTTCGTGAATAGACTGAGCCTGATTCACCCCAAATTTATTTTCAGGATTGCTTAACAAAGAAGATGAAGCTTATGAAAAAATGAATTCTGAAATATACAGTACAAGGGCCGTTCAATAAATAACCAACCAAGCAGCACGGCGCTGAAAAAAATATTTCCATGATGAATCCATAAAGCAGGCAAGGTGTTTCATGTGTAAACAGAGTCGATACACAAAATAGTAAGAAAATATATTTAATTTGCAGTAGAAGCTTTTGCTTTAAATAGAAAAATGAGTCTTTTTAGAGCATTCGAGGTTTGATTATACAGAAACAATTCTTCAAGACGGAATACAAAGCAAATAAAAATATTAGGTGATATCAAGGTTATGTGAATGTGCTGAATTGCGGAACCCGGCTCTTAAGACGACGAAATGAAATGTGTCACGTGGAATTCTACCTGGATATGGTAAGATTACAGAATAGCGCAGTGGAAAATAAAGAATTACGTGAAAGCGGGCGGGTAAATGCAAATTATAAATTTTAATGAACAAAAGATAAAACTTAGGATAAATGAAAAGCAGATAATAAATTATTACAAAAATACACTGGGCTTGGCTAATAAATAGACTTCTTAACTTAAAAGCAACCCACGTGTAAAAATCAATCACCTAATTTACTATATGCTAATTATCATACAAAACATGAATGAGTGACGTATACTTTACAATCTTTAAACCCCTTTTTTTTAAAAAGGACAATTGGCTAATTTAAACGAATAAATCTTCAATTTCAACAAATGCTTAACTAAAACTTATAGCAAAACATGGCATACTTAAGAATAAAAAGAATCAAAGAAACATCTTAATGCTATTGCATAATTAGGGTTCATAAAGTAAAGATAGACATTTTCGTAACGCAGTTATAATAATTCTTTCAGGACGAAAAATAAGTAACAAACATTTCTTAGATTTAAGCCGAGAGCATACTTAAGAATTTTCCCTGCAATGGGAAAAAGAAACACATCAAATTCTTACTGGCACAGAATCATTTCATCAACTAAAGCTAATGCTCCATAGTCCTTTTCTTAAATTAATTATTCTTAAGTCCAGTCCGGTTGGTTACACACAAAGTCACATAAAAGGGTATTTCAAAAAAAAAAATGCTAGGCTCTACAACTTAATTTTTTTAAGATCAATCACAAGGATTCACCACCAATGAATTTTCCAAGATTTCTAGCTCTATGTCACAAACTTAAAAATTGCACATAGGAGAACCACGAACGTCACTAAATGCGAAGAGCGGGAAAGCCTTACTAAAAAGTCACAGTCAAGAGTCTTATCTTTTAATGAATAACAAAATGAGGTGTCCGAATTAGGTACATCACCGCTTTCCTTTACGCTCTTTCTATAAGGAATAAATACTGATAAGAAAAAGAATTCACTCCCCTTTCCACCTTATTTATTTTTAAAAAAATCAGGGACGTTCGTGACCAAGGAAGATTTGCCTCGTCTCTTCCTAACGATGAACGGCATTAAATTGCGGCGTCATCCACGGGCTGCTAGATTTAGCTTGAGCCACAGAAAAACGTATTCAAACGTGCGTAGCCAATAATTACTCCCGCACAAAGCTCTCTTCGAGCTAAGCTCTCGAACACGCTCCTGTAATGGTGAGCGCTCCCGTTTAATGAAAACTCTGTACTCACAGATGCAGGGAAGGTCGGAACTTCAGCTGGCACTGGTTCGTTCGGGAACACCGCTCTAATGTCGTACGCTCCAGGCTCCTGGCTACCGTCACTGCTTGTTGCGTGTAGAACGCCAGAATCCGCCCCCTTCGGTGCTTTACAGCATGACTCGGCCGTCGTCTTGTTCTCCGCTGGCTCGTTCACTCGGGGTTCCGTACGACTCGTGTTTCGGGAGACTGACTTCGTCGCTGACGAAATCACACATAGCTGGTGCCGCTGCTCGGTTCTGCTCTTTGCCATCCAACCTTCATCGTCCGAAGCTGGCTCCTGTCTCTTTACTATCGTCCCCGATCCTTTCAATTTTGGCTCTCGTTGCCGCTCTCGTTTTTCATTGGAGCAGGCGTGATGATGCTGTTGACGCGTCGTCTGGAGCTCCGCCCGCCTCCCGGTGTTGTAGAAAACGCGGGTCGGAAATCCAGCACGAGCGACGTGGGAAATCGAGCTGGTGTTTGATTTCCGTGACAAAATGGCGTTTGGCAGAATAGACAGAGGAATTTTGAAGGTTCCACTAAACCAATCAAATATGGCTGGTCTATTCCGATTAACTTTAAGGTTGCAGTAAAACACTTTACTTCGTATTGTATACGACGAAAGCTTGAAGACGTGTGACGCTACTCACTTAAATACATAACGAAGAAATGAACGATGAATATGAGAACACACCCAAAAAAATCCTCTTAAAACCATTAAACAATCCAATCAATACGCAATTGAATTCTTGCATTAAAAGAAAGGTTTAAATTAACCAGAGGCTTCAATAAGCAATCCCTCCTATTCATCCAGAATGTACGCCCTCAAGTAGAAGGGAAATATTCCACACACTTTTCTTAAACAAGAATGAATAAGCTGAAGCTCCGGAAATTTTGCAATTAATTCTTGCCGATAAATATCGTTGGCTGGATAAACTCGTCGATAACGCATTTTGAATGTATTAGATTGGTGCAAAATTAAAATGGCCGATTGGATTTTGTAGATGTAGGTAAATGGGTATGCAAATTATTTCTCGACTGATACAGCCATGCGACACGTCATTGAAAAGCTCTAGTTCCTATCTTTAAGCTGATGCTAAAAACTTGTTCAAACACCTTATATTGTGAAAGATTAGATCAATTTTGCAAATGTTGTCTACACAAGAGGTACGCATCATTTTATTGCCTGAGTTCAAACTTGGCCATAATACTGCTGAAGCAACTCGAAATTCGTCAAACAGATGGGGTGACGGAACAACTTCTCAATGTATAATGCGCAGATGGTTTGAAAAATTTCGTGGCGGCAATACCACTCAATTTGAAAATGAGGATGAGCGCGGCCGTCCATCGAAAGTTGACGACAACCAATTGAAGACATTAATCGAAGCCGACCCGCGTAAATCCACACGAGAAGTTGCCGAAGAGCTCAAGATAGATCATTCGGAAGTCTTTCGCCACTTGAAGCAAATTGGAAAGATGAAAAAGCTCGTTAAGTGGATACCCAATTTGCACCAAAAGAAGGCTATGGTGACGGTTGTTAGTCTGCAACCGGACTCATTCATCACAGCTTCCTGAAACTATTACTGCCTGATCATACGTTCAACAAATCGACGACATGCACCAGAAACTTCAACAAAATAACCTGTATTAATTAATCGGAAGGTCCCATCTTGCTTCACGACAACGCTCGGCCACACGTCGTCGAAGTTACATGAAGTTAAAGTCACTGTCAGAAGTTAAATGATCTTGACTAGAAACTCTTGATCATCCCGCATACTTACTTGATCTTTCGCCAAACTGACTACCACTTTTTCAAGCACCTGGATAATTTCCTGCATGGGAGATGCTTCAAAACCACGACGATGCGAAAACTGCCTTCGACGAGTTTGTCGTTTCCAGAAGTCCAGAAATCTAAGCCACCGGAATAAATAGGCTTGTGTCTCGTTGGCAAAAGTGTGTTGACTCTGCTGGATGTTACTTTGATTAATAAAGGGTTGTTTGAAACTAGTTATTGCATTTTAAAGTAGTCACTACACATCGGCCATTAATTTTGTACCAACCTAATAAAAGTTTTTATCAACTGACGTACACCTTGGGGCTTGCATAACGAGAACTCCGCCGATTTCTCCTTGAAATTGCCGTTGTATCCCATTTGCTGACTGAATTGGAGTCGGACTGAAAATATCTTCGTAAATGAGAGAATGGAACAATTTGCAAACATTAATAACGTTACATTCAGTTTTTGGACTAATAATATTAAAATTACCAGATAGAGCTTCCGAGGTAGCGAGTTTCTAATTCTTCTTTTTTACATCTAAGACTGGGCTTAAAAGAATTACGAGAGGTGTTTGAATTCTTCTAAGCATATAAAATTGCTTTGCTTCTAAGATTTCCTCTTAATTTCAGATATGGAATACAGACAAAGTTCATGATTACGTGCCTCGCCCCTCAGCTCTTCAACCACGGATAACCATCCATCGCCGTATCGTGTGGAGGTTCCTTCCACTTCTGTTGTTCAAATGCTTCTCCTAAGCTCGCACCTGGCTGACTGTCGTAGAATTGGCCAAGAAGCAGCTACAGGAGCTTCTTTTCTTATTTGAGGTTACGGCGCTTCAAAAAACGTATCAGTCGTTTTTAATTTTTCTGCCTCAGAGCTCCCGCGAGTCACTTCGGCGGGGAAAGCTCTCGATTTCGACTGATACCCACGCAACACAAGGTTCTTCCCGAATTTAAAGCACACATTTGTAGCCGCTGTCACTTGTTTGCGTGCACGTAGTTGACCCGCAGTAGAGCAACATGGAGTAATCTAGTTCCTAGTTGCAGAAGAGAATGGTCCCACTGCCATTTATTAGCGAATGGTACAGATCTTTACACCCTGAGCTTTGCTCATGTTAATGAAATTTCGTGAAGGACAAACATTCATTCAAGATGCACAATGGTCCAGATAAGGTGAAAAGATTGAAGACCTTGTGCTGACAAGCAGACGGAAACGATCGGTCAAATTGCAGCTGAAGTAGGACTGAGTGTAGATGTGCAGACCCTAAAAGATAGTTATAAAATCCTGTGATTTTAATATACCGTAAAAGTGCAAGCAAGCGCCACACTGCAAATAAGCGCCGCATCCTATTTATCGCCGCAGCGATTATCGAAATTGCCGATGCCGCTACCAAGTTGATTTCAGTTGATTTCAATACATAAAATACCGCGAAATTGTGACTGACGAAAGTGATGGTGATTCAGATTTTGATAAAGAATTGCAAATAATTCATGGTTGTATCGTTTGTTCAATAAACAGTGTATATTATTTTAAAAGTTTGCGAATTATTTTTTTCACCGCTTCATTTTTCTACCTATTGAGAGAAATAAAGGCCGCACTGCACGTACGCGCCGCACCCAATTAGTGCCGCACTAAATTTCTTCTGCACCGAATAACCGCCGAGGTGCTTGTTTGCTCTTTTACGGTAAGTTTTTCATGTGTTTTTTAAAGAAAAATTATTTTTTTGTTTCAGTCCTTCTAATGTGCTTATTTGTCTTGATTACCCAATTGTGCACAAACATCTGAATTTCAGGAAAACGTATGCAATTGTAGGTACCATGTTCTCCCAACGACGGGCAGACCAAACACCGCATGGGAATGTCATTAGAACATCTGCAACTATACGCATCGCAAAGAAATAATAACTTTCTGAAACGTGTTGTGTCTTGGATAAGCATCTGGATAATGGGACAAATACTTTGTAGCAATAAAATGCCTGTATTTTAGTATCTTGTCTTTGGCTTTTATTTATTGGCCTTTAATAATTGAACAACCCTTATATGCAGTACTCGTTAGTAAGAAATTAAAAAAAGGAATAACATGTTTAAACTATAACTAGGACGCAATAGATTGCCGGAGGCGAGCTGAGCTCAGAAGTTTATTAAATTTATAAATCAATTTACTTTCTTTTTGAAAGACATTCGCTTGAGTTCGTTTGTCAACTTATACGGTACAAACTTCAACTGATCTTTGCTTGCTGGAACGCACTTTTTCACACGTGGTCGCTGTTTTTCCAACACTTTGACACGCTTGTTAACAACAATTTGATAATCAATGGAAAAGATCTTGAACCGCTTTTGACATTTTTGAGCAGCACTTGGTGATAATAGGCTGCGAGATGAAGGGTGTATCATAAATATGTTCGCAATGAGTACTATTATGAGATTAGGGAGGGAGGTGGCCAGCACTTGGAGGCAGTTGAGGGCGAGGAGAGTACCTGAAATCTCCGAAAAAAAACTGTCGGTTGAATTTCTTCTATTGTTGTTCCACAAACTTCATCAATTTTATCCTCAACTTTTTCCTTTTTTTTCTTCTCAATCTCTTCTTTATGGACGTCTCGGAAAACTTTAGCCAATGTTTTAGTTACGTTGTCAAACCTGATGCGACCTTGTTTTGCTTGCGCTAATCTGATTGCTCTTTTTTCTGGATCTTCTGGCTTCTTTTGCTCTACAACTTTTGCAAATTCGGGACGATTAGTTTTGTATGCAGCAGTTGAAGGTGCAGCAGCATAAATTCCAAGTCTCTCTTCATATTCAAATGATTCAGCTAAATTGTAGAAATTGTCTCGCTCACAGCGCTTAAGCTTCATAAGACCTTTGTTACTAAGCTGTGATCTTAGTTGAATTGCAACTGATTTTGCACTACTGTCAAATGTAGTCACATCAAACTCTGAATTCTCCATGTTTGTGTGTAAACAAAAGAAATATTCGAGAATCTGATATGTTTGGCGCTAAAACGAGAAGCGAGTATTAATTTTGTTATTAAAGTTTAATATAGTACTCCTAGTTTTAACGATAGATACTTTTTATTTGCAAGTGTAAAAGATTAGCTTTGAGCTTTATTGAACATTAGCAAGTGCAAGCAGTCTTGCTATTTCAGGCCGTTTATTAAACCATGACCTATGGTTATTGATGCTGAGTAGTCTTCTTTCGGGAAAGGCTGGTTCGATCATTAAGCCATCCAGAGTCTTGACTCTTGATAATGCAACGTAACTCAATCCCAAGCTGAACTCCGATTCTCCAATGTCAACCACAGCTTTGTCGACCGTAATACCTTGTGACCTGTGAATTGTGACGGCATATGCAGTTCGTAGAGGAAATTGTTTACGCCAGCATGATACGTTGCTTTTCTTGTAACGCGTTGTTTGTGGAATGATAGGTATAGCATTGTGAGAGTAAGTTGGTCCAGAATACTTATCGAAAGCCACCAGAATGCACATGGGCATTTCGTTAAGATGCAAGCGTTCTTCAGTTGGACTGTATATGATTTCAACAATTGTGCCAACAGATCCATTACACAAACCACTAGATGTCCAAAGATTTTGAGTTAGCATCACTCGAGAACCAACTGCTAGGAGCAATGTATGTTGTAATCCTTGAGCCTCATCTGTTGAAGCCAACTCTGCTGTTGCGTTGTTATGGCGAGCATGTATTCTGGTTACAGGAACATTCAGTGACCGGAGTAGTTCTTCATTGTAACTCACTACTTCATTCTTAGTTGCTTTGATACGTATAGCTTTCAAAAAGGTTGTTCGGTTGCGAACATTGGCAGTGAATCTAGAGGATAACAGGGCATAGTCTTCGCTGGTTTATGATAAAAAAAAATTTTTGAAAACGGCTTAGAACTTCGAAAAATGGCCTTAAAAATCGAATGTTCGAGAAAAAAAATGCGTAGAGCTTCGCCGCTTTTTCTATGTGGAAAATTCTATTCGCGCGCGCAATGTTTGTTTACATCCGTTTACAATGGGTTTCAATGGGAACTTTTGGGAAGCTTTTGACAGTGATTATTCCTCAATGGTAGCAGATTTTGAAAAAAAAAATTTTAACTCGACCTTCCGTATAGTATGTCCTAGCAGTGTGCAAAGTTTCATCCGATTATCTTGTCTCAGTCAAATGTAGTTAACGCTCGAAGATTTGCATGAGTCGGGAGTAAAGAGCTTCGCTCGCTCAGCTCAATAAATCGCTGTAATACGATGGCCACTTACAAAGGCATGACAACTATTTTTTCCAGGCAAATGTGTTTTATACAAACATTTCATAATATACATTGATTCTAGTTTTAGCCAACTCACAACTATACTTGACAACGGTTGAAAGCCAACTGACTTTCGCGCATCCCTTCCTTTTCCATCCTTGAACATCTCCACCATCTAGCGGCATCAGTAAGTACCATACTCCTCAATATTATTGCTGCATATCGAAAAAGTAGATCGCGGTCTGGGATTCCGCTAGGATGCCTTTGTAAGTGACCCTCGTATTATTAATTTCAATAAATATGAGGAGAAGTCAGTAAGTAAATTACAAATGGGTATAGAAATGAAACAAATAAGAGTACTAACTTAAAAACTACTTTTATTTCTCCATATAATCTCCCTGTAAAATGAGGCACTCGTCCCATCGTTTCACAAGCCCCTAAAAACCAGCAACATAAAATTCTTTGGGATGCTGTCTGAACCACGCGGTGAATTCTCTGTTACAGCTTCATCGCCGGGAAAGTGATGTTCACAGTCTTCTGAGATCACTAGGACATATTGCTTACCACGTTCCACCAGCGAAATTAAACTGTAACTGCCGACTCCTACTGTAACATCCTCATGTAATATCATTCGACGGAAGCGACCACAACTCCTCATCAAAGGCGTGTTTTTATTGCATGAAACGCGCGTCCTCATACTGCCATCAAGGCAGCTGAGATGTTGCGAAAGTCAACTGGATATTTTTCGAGCGTCCTGCAGTTTCGGATATGCTGCCACCCTTGGCCCGGAAGCTACTGATCATGTCCTTTTGCAGAGCTGATAATAGCAACGGTTAATATTTCTGCAGAGCAGAGATATCTTACCTTTTATACCTACCAAACGAGCTTGCGCCATGGACTTTTTCAACGATGTTTACAAGTCTCTTTACTGAATTCACAAAGTTGATCATTCTGTTACAAATTTTTTTCGAAATTTTTTTATTTTGCCTTTAGATTCGGATAGAGTATCAAAAAGTCAGCAAAAGTTATAATAGGCACATATCCTATTATATAGGAACAGGGCCGAAATAGCGATTAATCATATTAGTTCTTCGAATCGGATAGATAGGCCATGCGTGCCTATTATAACTTTCACTTACTTTTTGAAGCTCTATCCGAATCTGAAGTCAAAATCAAAAACTTCGTAAAAAATTGCAACGGAAGGACAGACTTCGCTAATACAGTCATGATGCTTTTAATTAACATCGTTCTGGCAATGCAGTACGATGACGCGTTCTCAACTGATTTTTATTGCGCTGCTGATGGCAAAATGGTCATAATGTGGCTCGACTGCATATTTTGTAAAATATGTCTTGTAAAGATTTTAATAGTTTTTCACAGAAAAGTGATATGCCAATGTGACGAAGTGGTTATCTTTCGAGTTTTAGTAACGAAAGCACAATAAAAAAAGCTTTATAAAACGGTAAAACTCTAGTTGAAGTGGGGGATAAAATCACGCTCGCAACAAAAATTCTGCATCGGGTAAAAAAGTAAAATATCGAATTATCGAATCTCCAGGTGATTAATGATGCAGATAATCGCTCTTCATTGCCATCAACCACCAATTATATGGGTATCAATGAAGCTCTTTGTTGAGTCAGTTTTGCTAAAAGCATTTATCAGTTGCGCAGGATTTAATGCTCAATAATAGCAAATGCAATTATCCTGACAAGAATGAAAGAAGTGTCGTGCCAAGAGCACATCCACGGTTGTAAAATTTCCATTCTAAATATTCTATGACATCGTTATATTCATCAAAACTAACCAAATCAATATGTTGATATTCTCAATTTCACCAATGAACATTTTCTTGCATGCTCTTCTTCGTCTTTAGCAAATAATTAAGAAAAACATTCTTTGACAGCAATAAATTTTCTTGTGTACCTATTACATAACATATTTATTTGGAAAATAAAAATAAGTTTTGAAAGATTATTATATCAGGTAATGCGAAATATGAAAATAATCCCAATACTGAAGTTTAAAAAGAGGGCACTGCAGTATCATAATTTCGAATTTTCTTGAACGGTTAAATAATTTAGAGCAAGGCTTTGCAACGGGGTCGTTATATACCTCTTAAGGGTCGATGAAATTTTGATAAGGACCGATAAATCCCAAAAGGTTTATTAGGAGGGTGGGGTCGATAATTTTACTAGGCCTACCATTTTTTAACTTTATTTATATGTAAACTTCTAATAAGTAAAATATTACGATAATATCGTTGAGGGGAAGGAGCGGGGCTAGCTAAATTTTCAAGGATTCAATAAAAAGGAATCATTGTTCGTAAGAGGTCAATTTAATGAAAAAAAATTGGGATTCCTCGTTTTGTTCATGAATATGCAATTGCCTGATTGTAAAATTGTCCAAAAAATTTCTGATTATGCCAACGGTTTATATTATTGGTTTTTTGTCTTTATAATTAGACATTTATATGAAAAAAAATTCGTTTTTATATTAGTGTCATTCTGCTATTAGTGTCAATCCACTAATAGGAAATTTATTAGTTTATACATAACATTGGTCAATGAACTTGAAACATCGTTTAATATTTAATAGGACACCCTTTGGCTCAAATTATAGCTTGTACACAGGTTGTCATTGACCCAGTCAGGTGTTGAAGCACTTGGAAGTCTATGGAAGATCAGTTCACCAGACAATTGACCTTTATCCCCTGTATTGTGATTGGTTGCCACTAAACGTCACTGATTTTTTTACAAAATGCAAATGGCGGATACTGGACGTGTTAACGGCATTTGTTGACTGTATCGTAAGTGAAAGTTTTAATTGTTGTTGTTCAAAATTTTTATTGCTATGCTTAAATATTGTTATATTCCCAAGTGTCAGAGTGAGGAGAAAGAAATAAACATCATTAGAAAATAATTTTATAGGCAATTTGGAAATGACTATGAAATTAAAATTATGAAAGGTTATCAGCAAACATTTAAATCATTATATTTTGCAAATTTCAGGTTAATAATGTAGCTAAATTAATAAAGATAATAATAAAAATCTTTAAAGTAGTAAAAACCTACGGAAAATGTAAAAAAATGAATTTTACTCAAATCACAAATGCTTACAACACGACACCATTTTTTATGTGGTCACATGGGTAGTCAAGGCTACGAAGGCTAAGAAAGTGGGTGAGAACGAGAGTATATGATAAAGGTCAATTCCTTAGTTCTCGCAGAATTGTTGGAAGAGGATTGTTACTGTCAGATATATTTTTCCAAATTCTCTGTGGGAATGAGACTTGGATCCTCGAGCGCCTAGGGTAACTGATGGAAGTCATCTTCGTTCTCGTCAAACCACTGCGCAAGGAACAATAGCACTATTGTCCATGAAGTTATTACTTTATTATCAAATAGTCGCCTTTTCTATTAGAAGTACACATTCACAGGACAAAAGATTAGAAACAACTGTTTAATATTTTAGTGAGCTCCCTTTGTTCCAGTACTAGAATTTATTTTGTTTGGGTCCCTAGCCACATGGGTATACCGCAAAATGAACGGGTTGATAAGGCGGCAAAGGATGCTATTACATATTTACCGGTCTCTGAATTACTATCAATTCCCGAACATCTGTTCCCGGTGATCTACAAAAAACTTGTATCTTCGTGGCAAGAGAAATAAACTATTTGAAATAAAGCGTGCCATTTCCCCATGGCAAGTACCCTGTCTCCCAATCAGGCGAGAAGATGTTGTGTTAACTCGGCTAAGGATTGGTCACAGCCGTCTTACTCATGCTCATTTATTAAAAAAAGAACCAGCCCCATCGTGTTATTGTGGCGCAATGCTGACTATTAAGCATATTCTTATTCAGTGCCCTTTACACGCTAATTTACGACGCTCATTAGGGCTGAATTATTCACTAGATTTTTTGTTGAGGAACAACCCGATGATTTTTAAAAAAGTATTTCTGTTTTTAAATTCATATGCATGTAGTCATCCTTTTATTGCTTTTGCATTGTATATATCTGACCATTAAGATATGTTTATTTAATGCCTTTACACACAAATCATATTCACCAATTTTGTATTAGGGAACAACCCAAAAAATGGATACTAATCATTTGCTAGCTAGCTAGTGCCCTTTACACACTAATTTACATTGCTAGTTAGACCTACAATATTCATGACATTTCTTATTTGGGGAGAACATGATGAAAAAAAACAAGTTTGGTCTAAAATTATTTCTGTTTTTAAATCTACATAATCATATTTTTTTATTGCTTTTGCATCTTTGTAACCCACGTTTTTACCGATTTCAAAAAAGGAGGTACTCTCTTTGACCCGTATATACAGGGTTACAGGGAAAGTCGACCTAGATATTTAAGGACAATATTATTTAGGTCGTTGCCGATAGATTTGACTCTATAACCTACTATCCAAAAGTTAAACGTTTTCTAGATATGTGACTTTTAAATTAAAAGAAAAAATATCATTTTTTGCTCTAATTTTAACTTTTTGTTAATTTCCAGACTGTATATAAGCTTATGTATGTATGTATGTATGTATGTATGTATGTATGTATGTATGTATGTTTTCTCAGAAACTACTGGTCCGATTTGGATGGGGTTTTCGCTATTCGACTGAATATTTTTCTGGGAACGTTTTTGACCCATGAAGTCGGTTCATTTTTGTTAAAAAAGTTCTTGTTTATTAATTTTTCATCTGAGTTTTTTTTAACTTTTGGCCTATAAACGGTGGGTATTTAAACTTTTTGTCGGGCGCAAAATGACCATAGCAGCCGACGCCCTAAAATTTCAATCAACTAACCAACCAACCAACCAACCTTTTGTTCCAAATTGCAGCATGTATGTGGATTGCCATTGAGTCAATAAGGTGTCCAACCACTAGTAAGTCAACGGAAGACCAACCGTTCACCAGATATTCCCTTAGTTCCTTTAGCAAATTAGTTGAAAGAGAATCCTGCTGTCATTCCAGCGTCTCCTAAACATTATCGTAAACCACTGAACCAACCGTGCGTGATGAACAGTAAGACTTGGTCGTCAACAACGTCCAGATCGTCCGTGGAACACATGCATATCAGGGGACCGGTTCCTTACCAGCATGATAAGAAGCTCCTTATCATGGTAACATAAGAATCTTGAGTTGTCTCAATACGGCTTTCTTGATCCATTGTTTCATGGGGCTCTCGCCAAACCCTCTGCCTACCCTCGGCACAAAACAATGTGTATCGTGATTCATCAATCATAACCTTCTTCCAGTCTTTACGTGTCCAATCACGAAGTTCCAGTCACCACTGTAAACGAACTTTACTCTTCCAGAAATCAGGAGTTTTCGTATAGACTAGGATCTGCATTAGTTCCCGACACATGGCTCTACCAAAATGGGTCAGGAACGTCTGGATAAAATCATTTGTCTATTGTTGCACAGTGGGTGTCCTGTTTCTCCGTACAGCAGTCTCGTTCATGACGGATTGCTTTTGAGCCACTGTTACCCCTTTTAGATAAAAATGTTTTCAACGGATGAATACTTGGATAGCGCATCCTTCTAGAATCCAATCAGCTGTTTCGTTTTCCCCATGCTGGTCAAATTCGGTGATTAGACTTACCTAACTTCTTCCTACTTACACAGTTGAATCACATGAAACGAATAGTATATATCAAACATGTTTCAAATTCATTGGCCCGTGTGTGTAATCTCTATAATAATAAGCCAGTAAAGTGTCTGTTTGTTTGTCGCTGATAGCTTTTGGTTGCTGCCTCCCATGCTAGCCAATCAGAAAGCTGTTTGCTATGCCATCTATTGACAAGACGATTCCCTATGTTATCGATAGATGTCCCAGTTGGACATTGTTCGCGGATTACCTAGAAACTTGCAAGCGTAGTATATCTCATCAGGTACGTTTACCCAAACTCCTATGCTAAATATCCTTTCGCGTAAAGAATTCAAAATTTTGCCCGACTTTGGCAATCATCTGTTTTACATAAAAGTACGTCCTAACGTAATTTTCTTCGTAATTTCTTTTAAGAATGCCTCCTATTATAGAAAATACAGCACTGAAGAGGAGAGAAAAGGAGCAAAAGCTGCACAAAAACGGCTTTCTCGACAAAAAGAAACCACTGACCAGAGAAAGACAAGGCTTGCTTCAGTCGCAGAGCAAATGCGTATTTCTCGACAAAAAGAAACCACTGAGCAGAGAAAGACAAGGCTTGCTTCAGTCACAGAGCAAATGCGTCTTTCTCGGCAAAATGAGACTGGTGAGCATAGAGAAACAAGGCTTGCCTAAGATGGAAGACAAAAAAGCCTGTCTCGACAAAATGAGTCCCTTGAACAAAGGCAAGAGAGAAATGCAAAAAAACGACAGAGTAATGGTGACCGAAACGCAAAAAGGATTAAAACAGTTTCAAACGGAGAAACTTTAATTTTTGAGCATTCCTGTGGTGACATGAATATTAAATGTGAACACTGTCAGTCCTTAAACTTCAAGTTAGAAACTAATCGATTTGACCGTGGCAAGAAAGGATTTTCTCAATGTTGCAAGTACGGAAACATTGTAGTTCCACTAATTGAGAATTATCCACCACTCTTAAATAAATTATTGACTAATCAGCATCCAAATAGCAAACAGTACATGGATAGCATTCGATCCATTAATAGTTCCTTTGCTTTTGCGTCCATGGGAAACAAACCGATTGACTTGCCTGGACCAGGACTTTATTGCTTTCGACTTCATGGTCAAGTTTACCATCAAACTGGAACTTTGCATCCTTCTGACGGGAAAAGAAAGTTTGCTCAATTATATATACTTCATCCCTCAGAAGCCAGTTCGGCACGTTTAGAATGGAATAAAAGAGTTCCTGAGACCTTACTTAATGAAATGGGGGAATTATTTCAAGACATTAACCCATTTGCTTCTGCATATAAAATGATGCACCAAGTTGAAAAAAAGTGGGCCTCTAATGCTATAGCAAGCAATGAGCCAGCAATCAGCATTGCCATGGCCATTATCTGTGATCGTAACTTAGATCAAAGGCGGTATAATGTCCAGCAAGCCAACGAAGTGGCTGTCATATTTGAAAACACTGATGGAGAGCCACCACTTGAGCGAGATTTAATAATTTACTCAAAGGCTCAACCTGGACAAACTGAATTAAAGCGAATCAGCACATGGAATCCAAATCTTGACCCAATGATGTATCCTTTACTTTTTCCAACGGAATTTTTAAATAGTCTGTCGCCTTCTGGCATGCCACCTCACAAATTGAGGTTAAAGATTGGAGCAAT
>JAHWFO010012261.1:1599217-1661977 GCA_023313115.1 Rhysida immarginata | reverse complement strand
TTTTGAAGAAAAAATTCAGTCTCATTCATTATTGAACAGCCCTCGTAGAAAGGGGATAGATACCTATGAGATATATTCCATTAATAAGAGTGGTTGTTTAAAGAAATACTTTTATTTCAAAAATTTTACAGTGGAATGTTATCACCTTCGAAGTAACACCCGTGTGAAACCTGTATTCAGTCGACCCTCGATCTATCGTTCTTTTTCGTTGGTCCCTACATATCTACTTGAGTGAGCATGTGAAAAAAACTAGTGTGAGAAAGTCTGGTACGTACAAATGAAGGAAAAAGAACCACAATCACATGATGCATTCACTATCGGGCTTCACGGCATAGGAAGTAGAAAAAGTATCCAATAAACAATCACATGTTAATAAATTTTTTTTAAAAAATAATACATTTACGTAGAAGTGGAAATTATATTCTATAATGTAATATAGAATATTATAGAATATTTTGTGATCACTAGATTTCTTGTATTAAATAAGTATATACTGTTCTGTAGGTCAAGTGTTTTCATTCATTTAATGCATGATCCTATATCTATTGCTTTTCCTCATCCATCGTTTTTTTTTTTCCAGTTGTCCCCACAAAAACGAAGAATCAAGGTTCGACTGTACAACGGTTCCAACGGTTTTTCCACTCGTCCTAGCAATGCTGGAAGTTTGTTTCTGTAAGGTTCTTGAGAGCACTCTTCACGGCTTTTTGGATGTTCTCAATGATCCAAAAATGAGCCCCGTTGAGACGGAATTCGAAATTAAGGAAGAAAAAACAAATCACAGAGCGCCAGGTCAAGGTTGTAAAGAGTCCGTGGAAGCGTTGCCATATTTTTGGGCCAAAATTTCGCGGGCAGGCACAAAATGTTGAACTGTGGGCAAACTTTCAAAACTCTTTTTCCCAAACGCTCAAGGACCTTATGGTGAAAATTTGATTGCATAACGTTGCTCAATAGAAATGTGCATTTCACCATGCGACGAGAACCAAAACACTATTCTGATTCTTCAAACACCTGCTTCCTTTAACGGTTCGTATTCAGTCAGGACAGTTATCTGAGATTACTTGTCCATTCATCAACTTGCACAGCCGACTGTGGAGGCCTCTGTTAGCGGCGCGAAAAAAAATCACTGTTATTACTTTTGGGACATACCTCGTAGATTGATTAGCCGAACACCAAAGGAGTACAGTGAATTAGTCGAAAACGTTGATATAGCCTAACTTCATAATGGAAACCCAAGAATAGTAGTCTTTCTTTCAGTTTCGTTTTTATCATTATCATATCACTTAATCTTGTTTTTATTAAATGATATGATTGCACTTCAGTCAAAAGTAAATCATGCCATTAACTCCTGACACATTTACAAGATATGCTTCTAAAGGCGCAATGGATTCATTACGGTAAAAGTATCCTTTTTGAGGAAAAAATAAATTTATCAGGTGTTTTTAAACAATTTAACTTTTTATTCTTCACCTCTCCTATTTGGAGTTAAAATTTACGATAACAGCTAAAAATTCTAAACATGTTGAAGATATTCACTTTTTAAATTCTACTATCTTAGGGATTGGATGTAACCCGAACACTTAGGTCCTAGATGTCTAACCGCAGTCATCTGGCCTTCGCAGTCACTTTATTGTGTTGTCAAATAAATACCCTTAAGAGGAGGGGACGATTGGCTATCATGGTTTATGATAGCCGGAGCAGGTGATATTTCTTCTTGATAATAAATGGCGAGGCATTCGGTGGCTGCCCAAGCGCCGAAATGGGTGTCAGTTGACGGGAGTTAAGGAAAACCCGGAGGGACAGGGAACGCGATCCGATTAGGGAATAACGTTGACAAATAGACCCTTAAAAGAGTCTTGCACTTTACCAGGGCGATAAAAAAGAGCCTGTCTTTCTTTTCTCTTTTCTTTCTCCTTTCCCAAAGTCCCTTTACAAGTTTCTATAGTTGAATGTTGAATAATTTAAGATAAATGGAATCTATTTTTGAAAAATTATTATTTAAACTTAATTTCAAAAAAAAAAAAATGTAGAATTTTTAAAAGGCATTTTTTTAAAAATTCCGTAAGTGATAAAAGAAATAAATTTCAGCTGTACGAGAGTAATGGGTTAAGGAGCACACATTTAATTCTGTATTGGGTTCCAAAAAACGTGACCAATAAAATATCGCATGAACTTTTGCTGAGACGCAAATTGAGAATTTAAAGTGCACAAAAGTTCCTAATAAACAAAGAAAATTTAGTTAATTCCTTCCAAAATTGCGTGTATTTCATTGCTCAAAATTGGGTGACAAAGCAATCGTCACGAGGCCTCACGAGGGCGTGTCCATGTCAACAATGCTTAAAAGATATATAGAAAGCAACAGTGTATTCATACTTGAATCGATTGTTATACACTAAGTGGCGAGTTTATTAGGAACACCCATGACTATGCAAATCCATTGGCATAGCAATTATTAACTATCAGTTGGTCACGTGACAGTCGGTACCAATATAAAGCGAGAACACACCTGTCAACTGCAAGCGGAAAACAAAGGATCTGAGCGAATTCGAGTGCGGGATGATAATTTGTGCCCGGCGAGGTGGACTGAGTATTTCCGAAACCGCACGTGTTTTAAGCTTTTCCCGAACAATCATTTCGAGGGTTTACCACGAGTGGTTAAACAACCAAAAAACAACCAGCCAGAGACAAGCCTGTGGTCGTAACCGACTCGTCCATCCAAAGGGTGAGCGTAGGATGGGAATGCTTGTTCGTGTGAATAGAAACGTCACGACTCGTCAACTAACCATGGAGTACAACACTGGACCGCAGAATAACATCTCTGGACGCACTACACGCCTTACAACAGCCGACGGCCAGTTTGATTTGCCATACACTGGCAAGGATGGGCTACAACAGCAGACGGCCAGTCCGGGTACCAACACTGGATCGTCGACGACTGGAAGAAGGTCTTCTGGTTGGATAAATGCCGTTTCCTACTGCACCATGCAGATGGCCGATGCAGAATTTGGAGACAACAGCACGAAGCGATAGACCCCTCCTGTCTGGGGAATGTTTTCCTGTCATTCTCTTGGTCCGCTGATACCTGTAGAACAACGCCTTAATGGTCAGGGCTGTCTGAACATTGCTGCCGATCACGTTCATCCTTTCATGGCTATTGTGTTTCCCCCATCGGAATGCAGGGGTCGGAGCATTATAAAATATTTTTCAGGACCAGAGAATGACAGGAAAACATTCCCCAGACAGGAGGGGTCTATCGCTTCGTGCTGTTGTCTCCAAATTCTTATAAAATATAAAATATTTTTCAGGAGCATTATAAAATAAAATTTCAGAACATATAAAATAAATTTCAGGACAATTTTTAGTTCGCAATAAAGCAAAGCTTTTATAGTGAGGAATTCGGAGCAAAGAATCTTAAATGTATGGATTACAGCTAGTGCATTTGAAATTTTAACTTTTATGATTTAATCAGTGATTGATTTTCTGTTTGTGTTTTTGCAAGAATTAATTAATACCGGGTGTTTCAAAAATGACCGGAATATTTGAAAAATCTAAACGGGCAGTGATAGAAATACACCGTAAACTAATTTCGAAAGTTTGCCTGCCTGAAAATTTACTGTTTGTCCTAAGCATATTGCAACAAACGGTGTATTTCTATCGCTGCCCGTTTAGTTTTTACTGATTTTTCAAATATACCGATCATTTTTGAAACACCCGGTAATATGAAAAAATTTTACTTTAATTTCGTAATATACGTTATAATAACATCGAAGTTACAATTTAAATGGATATCAACAATTCACAAAAATATTTTAATTATTTTAATCCAGTACGTCTATCCAGGGCCTGTATGGCCAGAAGGCCGACGAGTTGGGTCCCTGGATGAACCTGGATTAACGACTGCTGTATGATGGTCACAGCAGCCGGGGGGGGGGCGTGAAGATTGTGGATCACGGATGGTCACCCATCCAATGATTAGCCGTGCCTGATGTTGCTTAACTTCTGAAGTTGTGGTTTCAGTGAAAGCCCACCAAGCCATGGCCTCCCCAATTCAACAAGTTATTTCTATAACTTATTATTCAGAAATTTTCTTTTCTAATTTTGAAAGTCTATTCCGTAAATCACTTAATTTTACTGTTATTGTGGGAAAGAGAAGGGTTGGGAAGGGTAGAGAAGGGAGGATGTAAAGAGAGTGATGGTGGCAGGAGAGCATGAGAGGGACTTTGATTCCTGGTCAGCAACAATCAAATACTGTAGATGTTTACAAAGAGAATCAAGATATCATTAACAAGATTAATGTGCTTGGTGGATTGACTGCAAATTCATTTTCGCTTAACACTGATGAATACAGAAAGCTTGCCAATCACCTAGATGTTGCTATTACAATTCTGAACTAAAAAAAATTTTTTTAGAAAAGAAAAATATTAACATACGCCAAAAAATCTCTCTTCAGAAAAATTTCTTTTCCACCATGAGAAAGATAATCCTCAGGGAAGTAGACTTTAACAGACCTACTGTTAATGAGATTAATCAAATCACAGCATCTCTTCAGAATCTAGCACAAGCTATACTTGCTGTTCATACAGAGTTTGATCATACTTCAACAAAATCTTGATAAAAATTCCCAAATTTTTCCCCCAATTACACAAAGTATAACATTCCAAAATCTTATTCTTCAATTTAATTATATCATTAGGCTTGCATGTACATTTTTACAACTGACAAAATATAAAATATATCTTGTACTAAAATGTCTTTGTAAGCATTTGGTATATAAAATGTGTTTAATTTTTTTATATTTAAAATATAGTTTTATTTTTGACCCAAACGTCAATCATTTCAAATATGAACGTTAACTGCCCGATTAAAAATGAAAAAAACCTACTGCTAATTTATATCAAAATGATGCATTTTAAAAAAATTGATCTGTACTTTTTCATATACATGAATTATATTGTTTTATATAAATTCGACGTGAAGACACATGGATAAATTCCTTAGTTTATTTTTTAATTGGTTTCTGTGTTGGGTTCCAAAAATAATATCCATCCAACGTTTTTTTTCACAATGATAAATTGAATGTTATGAGAAATTCAACAAAATTTCAAGTTTAGAAACACAGGGGTGGGGGTGGGGGGGAGTAAAGAGAGCGAGGGTGGGACGAGGAAAAAGTGAAGAAAGGGGAAGGGGGAGGAAGGGGGGTAATTAGCGCCATACGCAGAGGAGAGGGAGATCTCTTGCATGCGCAAAAGAGATCACACTGAATGATGATACTAGTGGAGAACGATTCCTTGGATGTGATGAAGTGACCATAGCCTACGCCTCTTCTATCAGCGTAGGCTATGATGTGACTTAGGATCTCGTCATGAACGAGATATCGTGTTAAATCATTTCAAGATGGCTTCCACATCGGTTAACGAATGATTCTTTTCACACTTCGATTATAAGGTGTCGTTAAATTGTTGTGAAAATGTTAAATAAAGAAGTTGAAAGTACAAATAGTTAATTTTTTTAAATATCAGGACAATTCAGGACACTAAGGGTAAATTAAGGACATTTCAGGACATTAATATAAAAATCAGGAACTTCAGGAAATTCAAGACAAGTCCGAGCCTTGTGGAATGATACTTCCAGCAGGACAATACTCCGTGTTACAAGACTCGCTATCGTCATGGAATGGTTCCAGCAGCACCATAATGAATTCTACTTCTCTGGCCACCGCAGTCCCCGGATTTGAACCCAGTCGAACATCTTTTGGTTGAGCTGGAACGGGTTTTTCGAGGCATGGATCCCCCACTATCCAATAAGCATCACTGCATCCGAATGGAGAAACATCACGGAACAATGCTTCCAGCGGCTAATTGAATCCATGCCCTGGTGAATTCGTGCTGTTATAGCTTCTAGGGGGAATTGGGGGGGGGGTGTTCTTAATAAACTGGGCACTCATGTATAACATGCCATTATCTTGGTATTCTTAACGGTCACTGTTTTAGCACGTGTAATCGACTTGAAAGGTCCACAAGAACCCTGAAAAGTTGATACAGCCGAGCTAAGACCTTGTTAATCATTTTTGTCGAAAACAGAATTTGAGAAAGTTAATCTGTTTTCAAGTTATATTGCACACGGCGGTCGGCCGGACGGACGGATAAACATACAGACCAAGCGTGCGTTCTTGTATGTAGCTAAAGCTCGTAATAAACAATGCACTCAATGGTTGAACTGAATCTGTTATGCTTAGACCGCTGAGTTGGGTTTGGCACTATTCAGTTTACATTTCCTTAATTAAAAAAAGAGGGGGGGGATCTCTAACCCATAAGGAGAATTAAAATACGTATCCGATATTTCAATTCTCCTTGTGGATTAGAGGTCTCTCCCCCCCTTTTTTTGTTTGCTCCATTCCACAGTTTTTGCTTAATTATTATTTCCTTAATAGAATTTCATTAATATGAGAATAAGGTTTGGGTCGGACACAGAACTCAAGATAGCGATGCAATATTGGCTTCGCTCCCAACCTAGACCCTGGTATTCGGCGACTTATAAACATTGAGAAGTATGTTGCCAGTGGCGGGGACCACTGACAGGTTTCCATTCCCTTATCCGCAATTCCTCACCTATCGTTTTCATTTGATTGCCCCCTCATATTAGGGAAATTTAGTGTCGTTTGTTTCATAATATTTTTACGAATGCAAATTTTGAGAAATTCTCTATCCGCTGATATGAGCGTTTCCGCTAAGTCTGTCATGATTACTGTCCTATTGACTACAGAACCTCCGGAGGGCTTTATGAATCACCCTATATAATAGATTGTCATCAACATAACTCAATATTAGTGTTATAATCATGATCGAACAAAATAATGGCCGATACGAGCCGCATTTTGTTTTCCAGAAATGTTAGACACAGGCGGATTAGAGTTACACGTGTTAGTTTGGTCAGAAAACAAAACAAAACAAAAAACAAACAAACAAACAAACTTGGATTAGTTGTGAGGTCACTGCGCACTAACTAGGTTTTCAGTTGTTTTTTATTTTTTTCATATTCCTCTGAAGTAGCATCTACCCAGGGAGTTGTTTAATCGCAGCCACTATTAATTTTGACATTGAAGGAAAAGGCAATGGTATTTGAAGAGGAGCAGAAGTCGACAAGAATAAGAAAAGAAAAAGCACTGGTATAATTATTGCTGACATCATTCTTCCAAAGCTTGGAAACTCACTAAGTGTAAGAAGCATTTCCATTAGACAATCAAATGTTTAAAAAACTTTTTTTCTCTTCGCATATGGACAACATTTCAACGTCGTTCTAGGTTATACAAGTTAACACGATGAAATTTGTCATTTTTCACGAAACGGAAAACAATGAAAATAGTGGAATGAATCAAGAAACATTTACTCACTGTAGCTTCAACTGCCTTCGACTGGATTTATAAAATGTAAAATATTTATAAAAATTGTTGAAAGATGCATTATCTTTTAATGTACTGCGGTTACTCGTAATTGTCACGATATTTTCCAACGAAATATTTTTTGCGCAATGACCGTTTCCCCCCTTCTTTTTTAAAATACCAGTTTGGTTATATTGCCTGGAAATGAAAGCAGCTCGTGAACTAGTTTAGCTCTCTCAATTATGGAAGAGGGAGCCTCCATTATGGAGCTCTCTCTCTCTCTCGCTCTCTCCTCTTCTTTCTATCCTTGAGCTGAAAACCTAAATAGTAACAGAAATTTTTAAAGGTAACCCGCATTTGTTACTATTAGCTAGCAGATATGACTGCTACTGGAAAACAGTATTCGTTATATGTACTGAGTATTAATTAATACGATATATTAATTGAAGAGTTATTATGCAAAACAAGTAATATAAACTTTTTGACCTTACCAAAAAGTGGATATCATACAAGCTATTTAAGCTATTTACCTTTCGTGGTATGTAACTGCTAGGCAAATACGAGAAGAATATTTGTATCTCCATCAGTGATGGTTTTAGAATGATTCTAACCAATTATCCTCCCTTTAGTCCCCTAATCTATAACTACGCGTCAAAATAATGGAATAGTTCTATTCCATTGTTGCCGCGTCTAATAAAACTCTTTATTTGCGCCTAAACTATAAGAATTTCATGAAATCTGATGGCAGATTTAGAAACTAGATAGTTTAAGCTTTCAAATAAGGTATAAAATATATTTGTAGGTTTATTTTAATGACATAAACAAACTATTTAAAAATATTCAAAATAATGGAATATTTATAAAAAATAAAAATAAATTCGTATAATAAATACATAGCGTTCACATTTTATACATAACTTTTGTCCAATATTATAAAACAATGGCTTTCCAAGCAACAAACTCTAAAAAAAACGATTTAACACCTGAAGAAAAGAGCCATATTATCACATTAATTAACGAGGGACGCACACAAACTGAAGTAGCCAAACTAGTAAACTGTCGGCAGTGCTATGTCCAAAATAGTAAAGAAGTTTAAATCAGGCGATGGATTAATAAATAATCGTTTTAAATGTGGCCGCAAACGCATTATAACAGAGAGAAAAGATAGACGATTAAAACAGATTGTTAGGAAAAATCGCATTAAGTCATTAAAAAAACTTTCATACATTGTGGAAAGAAAGTGGAACCGATGTGTCTCAAACCACTGTGTTACGAAGATACATGAAATGGAGTTTAATAATCGTGTAAGCCCCTATTTTCAAAGAAACAGAAAACTGTGCATCTACAATGGTGTAAGCAATATCAGCACTGGACTGAAGCATGTTGGCAAAAAATACCTTTCAATGATGAATCAAGATTTTGTGTCGCTTATGGTGATCAAGGAACACGGGTCTGGCGTACGAAGGATGAGGCATACAATCCAGAAACCATGAAGTCGTCTGTAAAGTTTCCAGCTTCTGCTCTTGTTTGGGGCTGCATTAGTTGTTATGGTCTTGGCAAGCTTGCCTGGATTAACGGCAATGTAAATGCAGCAGTTTATCAAGAGTTCTTGAGTGTTTTTTATTGCCATCAATTGAGGAACTGTTTAGAGATGAAGACTGCATTTTCCAGCAAGATAATCCACCTGCACACAAGGCAAAAACCATAAAGTAGTGGTTTACAGCAAAAGATATCAGTGTGTTGGATTGGCCCCGAAATTCCCCTGACCTGAGTCCCATTGAGCAATTATGGGACGAGGCAAGAGCTGCCTTAGCAATGGAAAAGCCTACAAATTTACCAGATTTAAAGGCAAAATTGATGAAAATCTGGAACAACTTCACACCACAGCGTTGTCAGCATCTGATACATCAAATGCCAAAAAGAAGGCAACAAAATAGTGATTATTTTGTATTTCTCATTATTATTTATTATTGTTAGTTTACTAAATAAAACTATTATTCCATTACTAGTAATAAAGCCCGTCATACGACGGTGCCACAACAGGTGAAGCTGTAAATTAAATTTTAATTATAAAATTTCGTCTGATAGGACTGTGATAATTGACAGGACCGCCAATAGTAAATAAGTCCCTGCCAATATAAAAGCAGGCTGAAAATATTTCCTTACTTATAAGGGACCATGTATTTCACAGACTCCCACCAAATTGAAATATGTTTCTCATCTAAAGCTATTATTAATACTTGCAAAATAAGAAAATGCTAAATCTTGTTTCTTTCAAAATAGATCGAGAAAACGAAGACATTTCAGGATATATGGTTCAAAATCAGAGAGGTGAAGATTTCACTTCGGAAAAAGATTTGTATATTAAAATTACATGTTAATATAACAACGTGGGGTTTAAAAAATAGGTATCATCTGTTATTGTCTGTACTCTGTGAATTCAATAGTATTATTTTCAAACTTCCTATTTTTTTTATTTAAAATATACTCCAAAACTCATTTCGGGAACGCGTCCATAAACAGCTTCTTGTAATTCAAACAAATAAAAAATGACATTAAACTAAACATAGAAAATTATGCCTTGGTATATAGCTTTATATATCATTTATTTAAACAAATAATGGGAAACTGTATTTTTATTACTTAAGATTTTCATTTATTGGCTTTTCAAAAGTTGTCCGACAGTTAGCACGTCATTTCGTGAACGCAATAAGGGGTTGGACAAAATGTTTCGAAATAACTGCGATAGATGGTGCTGGTGAGGATGCACTTGAAGCTTTTTCGATAAGGGAGACAGTATTTGTGTATTTTGTGCAATCTATAATTCATTTTGCTGGTTAAGCACCTTTCAGTTTAAAATTTGTGTAGTGTACATTAATTCCTTATCATTTCGGGAACGCCATTATATATTTCGTTTGCGGGAAAAGTATATACTTTTAGCGTAATTATGCTAAATAACACGATTTACTAGCTAATAACCCTGAAATTCCGCTTCTAGGGTGGGGTCGATGCCGTATAAACAAACTCAAATGCCAAATAATCATTTCGGGAACGTTCTCGGACTATGACATGCGTTACCGAAATGATGACTGCATTCTCGAAATGACGCCTGCATTCTCGAAATGACGCTTGCATTCTCTACACAGATAAAGGTGAGAGATTTAGCTATTTTAAGCTAATTTTTGTTTTTTTCTTTTAGGGCATTAATATACACTACCTTCCTAAAAGTCATGGGACACCACCAATTTAATGGAAACACTTTGAAATATACTTGTGTTAGTATCTAGTTGCTCCAACTTTTGCTGCTATCACATCCTCTATTCTGTCAGACATACTGTCCACAAGTTTTTGATGTTTCCGCAGGAATTTTTCGCCATTCTGCCAACTTGCCTTTGACAGTTCAGTCAGATTTCGGGCACTCCGCTCCTGCGCGCTATCGACGCTCCAACACATCTCAAAGATCTTCAATGAGGTTGAAATCGGGGTTCTGTACAGGCCAGTCAAATTCTTACACCCACATTTCATCAAACCATCAGCCTACAACCCTTGCTTTGCGCTGTGTTGGCAGGTGCTGATCATGTTGGGTGTATGGGCCGCAGCTCTGCCATGAAAACCCAGCGAATGCAGATCCTTGCGAAGCTAATAGAGTCAGTAAAGGATCTTGTCAGTCCATCAACTGATGTTTTACAGTTTGCAGTGACCACCCTGCGAAGTGCCCTTATCTTTCCACTTGTTCGGACTCTTTATCTTTACACGTTCGGCGTTTTGAACGGATGATTTGGAGATGTTTAGCAGAGTTGAGGTCTCTCTAACACTTTTGCCTGCAAGGTGTCACCCAACAATTGTATTCCTAAGAAATTATAAATGAAAACTGCAGATGATACTCCAATCTTAAGAAAATGATATTATCAGAAAAAATGGAAGGAAAAAGACTACCAGGTAGTCAAAATTCGTGGTTCCTGGTGAATATCAATATCTTATGATTGGAGTATCCCTAATTTCATCTCCAGTTTCCATTTATAATTTCTTATGTGCTCATCAAATGTTTTGATTGGTTGGAAAGGAGAAATTACCGATCTGCAAGCTGGGTGCCCGTCTTATCAGTGGCCTGCATCTTGACTACCTGGTAGTCTTTAAGAACACCGAGTGACAGCCTTGCTGTACCTTCTTCACGTTGGCCCAGGAACCTCTCACGACTGGTTGGCCCAGGTCGTGGAATCTTTCCTTCCATTTTTCTTGATAATATCAATTGTATTCATCTCGAAGCCCGAAAGCTGCTTTCTTTGAGCCATTCCTACAAATATGCAAGCGATCTCTATTGTGTAGTGTTGAGATGAACGATAACATTTAAATTGCATGGAATGCCTCATTTTTATGTAAAATTGGTGGATCCTATGACTTTTGAGAAAAGTCCTGCAAAGTAATGTACACTGTCATATCAATGATTATGACCAGCAGCTTTCATATCAATGATTCAAGGCACACGCATGGTTCGCCCCAACAACGATTACACATTGCAAAATTTGCATAACAGGCAGAAAAGCTTTAAAGCTGGTGCATCAAAAGGCAGGTGCACGAGCCTCAAGATGGGTAAACGTCCGGATTAACGGACATCCAAAAAGGGATGATAATAGGCTATCGCAGCAAGGGTGGCACCATCTCCGATACTGCGCGATTTGTGAACTGTTCATGGTCCACTGTAGTGAAGGTGTAAAAAGAGTGGACAGCAGAGACAGAAATCGCGTCCCAACGCCATCACTGTAAAGGGTCACGAGCCATCGACCAACGGGGTGAGGGGCGCCTACGACGATCGTAAAAGGTGACAGGAGAGCCACAGTCCATCAACTGACCACCAGATTCAACAGTAGTGCCAACAGACGTGTATCCGACATTACCGTTGAACGCACCCTGCTACGGATGGGACTGAACAGTCGACGCATGGTTGTTGTGCCCATGTTGACCACAAACGAGTGAGCTAAGGTCGCCTTCTCCGACGAGTCAAGATTTTTGCTCCATAAGATTGACGGGCGATGGCGTGTGCGTCGTGAACGCCATGAAAAGAGACGGCAGGAGGCTATTGTGGGCCGGAAACAGGCTGGTGGGGGATCTTCTGTTGAAAACAGTTAGGTCCACTGATTCGTCTAGATGCCAATTTGAATGCCTGTAGTTATCTGTCAATTGTAGCGGACCAGGTGCACCCGTACATGCTCACGATGATCCCCCAATGTGATGGTGTGTTCCAGCAGGACAATGCTCCCTGGCACAAGGCACGTCTCCTTCTGGATTGGTTCGAGGAACACTCTACTGACTTTCGAGTGCTCCCCTGGCCCGCTAATTCGCCGGGCATCAATCCAATCGAAGATCTGTGGGAGCACCTTGATCGCAATATACGGCAGCTGGACCTATGACTCTCGAAGCTCTGTGGACAGCGCTTCAAGCGGATTGGACTGCCATACCATCGGACACATACCGCGCACTTCTTGCGTCCATGCCACGACGCCTAGCAGCAGTTATAGCGGCGAAGGATGGCTGCCTCCACTACTAACGGATGGTCATAATTCAGTGATAAGACAGTGTATTTGAGAAGTAAAGGAAGATTGTGATTCTTTATTTTTGATTTCCTTGTAAGACTCAATTGGTATATTATTATATAAAAGATTGTGTAATTGACCAAAAAGTCATAATTCCTAAAGTATAATGAAGATTTAATACTGCTGAAAAAGTTTTCTTTGTGTCAATTGTAAACAATAATGGTAATCGTCATTCAGGGAACGCGACCGTCATTTCCGGGAACGTCGGAAAAAGGGAAAATAAATCAACATTAATTTATTTACCTTAAATTGTTTGGACATAAATAAATAGATACATTATCGCCCCTTTGCATCATAGTCTGAATTGAATATACAGGCTCAAAATACAAAAAATAAATTAAAGTTTCGTTTGTGAATTCACACCCAACACGATATCACGATAAATACTCGTAAAAATCCATATTTCAAAGTTTAAATATTTTGATCAAAATTTTTATGTAATTGAGAACTGCGTTTTGCTTTACTTTTTTAAAAAGAATAATAAATTAAATTAATTACATCACATTTTTTACAATTTCAAAAAACGTTCCCGAAATGAATAATATTTGCTTCCATTTCTGTTATTTTATGCCATAACTAAAAAATAAACAGGTTTTTTGCGAGCCCCTTTTCAGAACCATTAGAAAACACAACGCACTATCTATGTAAATTATAAACTAATTTTCTAATGCAAGTTTATTTTTTCGAAACTGAAACTGAAAATGCTCACCTCTTTGATTTTGAGCCATATAGCCATACAAAGACTCCATTGTTAAAGCGATGTGTATGTGCATTATTGCGCACTCAACTTCTTTCTTCACTACTCAACAATACGCACGAATCCACTTCACCTGAAAGCAACGCTATCGCTTCCAAGGTATGCGTACACGCAAAAAAAAGTGCTCGTACAACTACGTGTATGTCCCTTGTTAGTTTACAAACCTGCTTAACCGTTAAGATCGCGGGGCAGCGCTCGAGATTTTCCGCCATCAGGCGCATGTTCTCAATGGTAATACCCAAGCGGCTCGAATCCAGATGCTCTATTTTGTCTAGCCACCTAGTTCTAGGCCGACTTCTTGGTCTCTTATGTGATCACCGACTTGGAAAATAGCAACTGTCTAGGAAGACAGTTTGCGGGATCCGTACTTGTGGCCATACCGAAGCAACTGAACCCTCTCAATGTGGAGAAATAGCGGCTCAACACCTAAAGGCTGCCTTATAGTGATGCTGAGCACTCTATCTAGTAGGAAGCACCTGCCAAATCTCCCAGGAGAACATTTCGGCACTCTTTCCGTCATTACCCAATAATTCATGACCATAGATGAGAATGAGGACAAAGATGGATTTGAAAACAGACAGACTGGCTTTATTTCCTAGTTAAAGTTTGTTACAACGGATCACCACAATTCGCATCAGACAGAGCTTTCTTTGGTTTTTATTCGAAACCCCGGCATACGACGGTTAGCGCAGCATTGGAAATTATAAGTTCGATTTAATTTTAAAAATATATTATCTGTGAGAGAACTGTGATAATTGACAGGGCTGCGATATTTCACAGTTTTGGCAATAGTAAAAAGGTCGCTGTCAATATGAGAGCGCTTCTAACACAACGTGTCCTGTTACAATGTGACAAAGTCACTACTGTCAATTTGATAGTTATAACCTAACACTAAAACACATCTACAACTGTTAGATGTAAACTTTGCTCTTCAGTGAAAATAGCTTGTCGGGCTTTTTTTTTTTTTTTTTTACCTCCCTCATTGCTCAATTTCCTCGGAAGGCTGTTTTAGAGGCATATTGCAACCACTATATTTTAAAACTAAAAAAATCAATCATGCACATTTATTAAATATTATAATAGAGGGAAAAAAATGTTATTTGCTTTTGATTTTATTCGGTTTGATTTTTTTTTCTATTTTATGACTTTCCCTTTTTATTAATTTATTCAACTGAAAAATTATTACTTTGCACATTTAACGAATATCATAAAATGTAAAAACTAATGTTACCTACATGTGACTTGAATTGTTATTCAGTTTCAAAATTTTATTTGAAATATTATTTTTTATTAAAATTAACAAATAAGAATCGTATACCTGTAATGAATTTCGCAATTTAGAATAGTTAAATTACTTATTTAGGACTTAGTTTGATTTATTCAATTATTTTAGTGTGCTATTTTTAAATGCCAGTAGATGTATATAGTTACATCTATGACGACAATATATTTTTGAACCGTAGCCTACGAAAGATATAAGATTTTTTAATAGACTTTTTCGTCGGCTGCGATTTTTGGATTTTAACAATCAGTGTTCTTTCATTTGTTGTAAACAATGAAGGTTGTAATGTTGCTCGTCACTATGGAAACGGGCACGGAGCGGGAGGATTTAGCATTTTTTTATATATAAGATTTTGGTGCGATGTTTTTATTATTCCATTATTTTGAATATTTTTATATAGTATGTTTATGGCATTAAAATACACCTACAAATAAATTTTATGCCTTATTTGAAAGCTTAAACTATCTAGTTTCTAAATCTGCCATCAGATTTCATGAAATTCTTATAGTTTAGGCTCAAGTAAGTGCTTTATTAGACGCGGCCACAATGGAATAGAGCTATTCCGTTATTTTGACGAGTAGTTGTATATTGTTAGATAAAATATATGGTCTATCTTGCTGTTGAGAATGAAGGCACAGTCTTCGAAATACGAGGGTAAGTCAATAAGTGAATTACAAATTGATGTCAGATACTAAAAATTTAAAAGAGGAGCCTGAGATTATCGGAGCCAGATTGCCCACAATATAGTGAACTAGCACAGGCACCCGGCGTTGCCCGAGAGAATTACATTTGTAGGTTAAACAGAACAACCTCATGAAGTTAAATAATAAATTTGTTTTCAGTAATTCTACAATTTCCGTCTATAGACAAAGCAGTTGTTCAGATGTTTCCGATGCCCGGATAACTTTTTGTCATCTCTGCCCAATACTCATTCATTTCTTCGCTGGCATTTCGATAGATATGAATTATTGTTATAATCCTTCGAAAGATTATTATAGGACATAAACACCATATCGTTTTTGGTTTGAAGAGTTGAGTTCATGTATGCTTTGTTATCGGTTATGTCGTCAACTGTAGCTCGAACGAAGAGACTACGTCCTCTGTCATCTTTCACTCTTTCTCAATAGTCTGCTAACTCTCCATTATCTCCAGTTACTGATCATTATTAAATAATTCCAAGAAAATGTTAACTTCTAAGAAAAGTCCGGACACAGGAATTGTACGTATTGTTACAAATTCAATTTTGTTTTATAATTCTCAGAGGTGAAATGGAACCATCATTCTTAATGAACCTACTTATATTGCACACTTTGCCTGGGATTTTACTTACCCTCTTATTGTTCTGTCTTCACCCCCGGGAGCATCACTGGATACTTTAGACCTATCTTTTAAAATTTCCCTTGCCCTTGACGTAGATGCTCTTATACCCTCCTGCTCTAGCGGAGCTTTCGTTGTTCAGATGTTTCCAATGCCCGGATAGCTTTTTATCTTTCTGTTGCAAATTTCACTGATCAAAGTTCTTTCTCTTTTTTTTTGCCAAACACACAAATTTTCGCCAGTCGTCTGGACGTTTTTAGGGAGCTCAAGGGAGACCTCTATATTTATGCTCCTTATCTACAGTATGTCCTGTCATTGCATAATCATATTCATGCTCGTTGTTAATAATTCGTTACCCCCCTCCCAAAAAGAGGTTAATATGGTTAATTATGAAGTGCCAAACCAGTAAATGTGTTACGTTTGTAGTGCCACACCAGTTTATATGTAGCGTCCCCACTCCCACTATGTAAATCATATAGTCGTCGGACTTATTGTCCTACGTTCGAAGTGGGTGAGCGCTAAGGGTTCGGGACCGATAATTGGAATAAAACCTACTACCACTGTGATTAGGTACCTATAATTTATTTACTTTAATAATCATACATCAAACACATCCCACATTCCTCTTATATATACTAAAAATCGCTATTACTAATGGGCCCATGAAATTTCCATGCTACTAATCAAAATAGGTTAACATATTCTTAATCAAACCCAGCGACTTAACTCAGCAAAGCCGGCACCTTGGCTCACTAGATTTAGTGACAATTAACTACTGTAGGTTTGGGTGTAACGATATTTACACTACTAGCGATTAGGGATTGCTCTGCCCATTCATGACCCGAAACAAATATTCCAAAAATTGGCACTCGATAGCGCAACGTCACTCCTTTATTATCGCAAACTAAAGGGGGGAGAGACAGTGACCCCTCTTGGGCAATCATGAATGAGAGATGGTTACCCACTGGCAGTATTGATCATTAGGCGATCCATATTGAGCATAGTGAGCGCATGTGCCAGGTTCGCTAGTCAGCTAAAACTAAATATATCATACGTCCCTCAACCATAAGTTTAATCAATGTCTAGTTAACAAAGTGCTTAAAAAAATTTTCTATTATTTGGCGAATAGTCTATTTTATCGGCTTGCCGTGCGCTCAGAGTTCCGTTACTGCGAACACATTCAGTTCAGTTCAGGTGTGACATCTATTGATACTCATCTCGAAGTCGGGGCTCCTGCGGAATTGGTACATACGTTAAGCTCCTTGTGGTTTAGTTTTGCGACTTAAGTTTAACAAATAAATTGGGACGAACTCACCAAATTTTCGCATGTAGCCACACTAGTTATTCTCCCAAAGATCTGCTCCATGGATACTACTCCGTTCGGCGTGGCAAACTTTCCTTAGCTGGTTCACACGGCTCATCATTCGAGGTTCCACGAGCGTTCTCGTTCCCCAGTTTACTTCACTCCGACATGGCCATATGTCGTGCATCAAAATGAAAAGGTACATTGAACATGGTCAATTATGTGGAAAAAAATAATGTCAAGAGAGCATTTGAAAGAAAATACTTAGGCAATGTCGTCCAGCTGCCACGAAAATGCTGTCGTATTACTTCTTTCGGAACGCTCATTAAATTACTTCACAGTATCGGGGTGGCTTCTTGAGACGGTATATTTGTACGTTCCGTTTTACAGAACACAGAACGGTTCCACGACGAGTCATTATGCTCTGGACTATTCTTTTTTTTCTGTTTTTTTTTTAAAAATTATAATCCCAAAGCTCCCTTGCTCAACCAGTATAGAGAGAGGGAAGGAAAAAAAAATACATAATAACAAACATTTTTTTTTTTAACAAAGGCGTTGACACGCTCATCGTTTTCTTCGAAAACGATCTCAACAATCCTCCGTTGGAAGCTGAGCTATATTCCGGGAAGGCATCCCAACAATTCAGTCCCAACAGAAGACCATTGTCGATCGCTCACGGCCTTAACCCCTCAACCCGACAATAAAGACAACTTAATTAAACCCCTAAACAATCACACTCATACAACGACACAGCCTTAATATAAACACAACAGTAAATAAAATAAAACGACAAATAAACTAATTATGAACGCACCCACTCCCACTTAAACGAACAAACGTGACTTCTTCTTAACCTGAACGTCACACTATCGAACTTTTCTACTGGAGTGACTACCAAGACCTCTGACACGTGATTCATTGATATGCATACGATTAATTACCTAGCAGAAGGTTCTATTCAGCCCTGGGGGTATCCAGTGCTATTTGCGAAGGTGTTTCAGTTTCAATGTCCAATACCTGTATGCCCTGTCATTGCATAATCATATTCATGCTCGTTGTTAATAATTCGTTACCCCCCTCCCAAAAAGACGTTAATATGGTTAATTATGAAGTGCCAAACCAGTAAATGTGTTACGTTTGTAGTGCCACACCAGTTAATATGTTAAGTACTGTATATAGTGCAAAACCAGTTAATGTGTTAAGTATACAGTGCAACACCAATTAATGTGTTAATAAACTTTCAACCCCCCTTTCCCACCCTTAGGGGCTGAATTTCAAAAAACCCCTTCTTAGTGTTCACTTACATGTTGTAAAGAACCTCTGTACAAAATTTCAAGTTTCTAGGCCTTATTGTTTGGGCTGTGCGTTGATCAATTATTCAGTCAGTTTCTTCTTTTATATACGTACTAGTAATAAAGCCCGTCATCAGGTGAATCTGTAAATTCGATTTTAATTATAAAATATCGTCTACGATAGGACTGTGATAATTGACATGCCTGCCAATAGTAAATAAGTTGCTGTCAGTAAGAAAGCGAAGCTGAAAATGTTTTCTTCCTTTCAGTTTACAAACCTGCTTATCCATTAAGGTCGTGGGGGGGGGGGGGGATATAGCGAAAGATTACGTAATACCCAAGCGACTTGAACCCAGATGCTCTATGTAATCTAGCCACCTAGTTCTAGGCCGACTTCTTGGTCTCTTATGTGACCACCGACTTGGAAAATAGCAACTATCTAGGAAGACAGTTGCGGCATCCGTACATGTGGCCATCCCGAAGGAACTGAGCCCTCTCAATGCGAAGAAGTAGCGGTTCAACACCTAAAGACTGCCTTATAGTAATGCTGAACACTCTATCCAGTAGGGAACACCTGCCAAACCTCCCAGGATCTCATTTCGGCACTCTATCGATCATTACCCAAGACTCATGACCATAGATGAGAATGGGGACAAAGATGGATTTGAAAAAAGACGGCTTGGCTTTCTTTCCTAGCTCAAGTTTGTTACAACGGATCACCACAGTTCGCGTTAGACACAGCTTGCTTTTGATTTTATTCCAAAGTTCGGCGTACAATTGTTACTGCAACAGCGTAAACTGTAAGTTCGATCTTATTTAAAATAATTGATTTGTGACAGAACTGTGATAATTGAAAGGATTGCGATAATTGACAGTTTTGCCAATAGTAAAAAAGTCGCTCTAACACAATGTGTCCTGTTACCATGTGATAAAGTCACTACTGTCAATTTGACAGTTATAACCTAAAGCAAAAACACATCTCAACTGTTATATGTAAACCTTGCTCTTCAGTGAAAATGGCTCATCGGTTTCTTTTTTACCTCCATATTGCACGACCACTATATTTTAAAACTAAAAAAATTAATTATACACATTTAATAAATATTCATAAAATGAGAAAAAATGATGTTATTTGCTTTTGATTTTATTCGATTGGATTTTTTTTGCATTTTATGACTTTTCCTTTTTATTAATTTATTCAACTGAAAAATATTCAACGAATATCATACTTACTTATTTACTTACTTTTCAAACCCGCTTATCCGTTAGGGTCGCGGGGGCAGCAGCCCTATGGAGGATCTCCAGCGATCGCGATCTTCCGCCATCAGGCGCATGTCCTCCCTGGTAATATGCAAGCGACTCGAACCCAGATTCTCCATGTAGTCTAGCCACCTGGTTCTAGGCCGACCCCTTGGTCTCTTACCCACCGGCTTGGGAAATAACAACTGTCTAGGAAGACTAGTTTGCGGCATCCGTATCACGTGGCCATACCAGCGCAACTGAGATCTCTCAATGCGGAGAAGTAGCGGCTCAACACCTAAAGATTCCCTTATTGTGCTGCTGTACACTCTATCTAGTAGGGTAACACCTGCCACACCTCTCAGAAATCTCATTTCGGCCGCTTGTACCCGCGATCGCACTCTTTCGGTCATTATCCAAGACTCATGACCATAGGTGAGAATGGGGACAAAGATAGATTTGAAGACGGAGAGCTTGGCTTTGTTACCCAGCTCGTGTTTCGTTACCACGGATCGCCACAGTTCACGTCTGACACAGCTTGCTGCACCGATCCGAGCATCCAATTCTTTCTTCTGCCGTCCATCACTCGTGAATGCAATCCCGAGATACTTGAACTTCTCCACCTGTCTCAATGAGGCTCCCCTAACATGGAGAGCGCACTGAGCAGGCTGTCTTGAAAGGACCAGAACCTCGGTTTTAGCCACACTGATCTTCATCCCAGCTTCTTCACATTTGGCTGCAAACCGGTCTAGTGCATGCTGAAGGTTCGTGCGAGAAGACCCAAGGAGGACAAGGTCGTCAGCAAAGAGCAACCTCTCCACCAGGCAGTCGCCCACACAAACACGCTCATCGCCTCGGCTGCCCCTGTCTATCCAGTCCATAAAGATAATGAACAAGAGGGGCGACAGTACGCACCCTTGGCGGAGTCCAACTCCCACGGTGAACGGTCTTGACTTAATGCCATTTATCCGGACACACATCTCCGGACACGAATATCATAAAATGTAAAAAACTAATGTTACATAGCTGTGATTTCAATTGTTAATCAGTTTCATAATTTAATTTGAATGTTATTATTTTTTATTAAAATTAAAAAATAAGAATCGTATACATGTAAGGAATTTCGTAATTTAGAATAGCTAAATTACTTACTTAGTTTTTAATTTGATTTTTTTATTTATTTTAGTATGCTATTTGTAAATGTCAATAGATGTATATCATTAAATCTTTGACAATATATTTTTGAACCGTGGCGTACGAAAAAGATAAGATTTCTTTAATAGTCATTTTCGTCGGCTGCGATTTTTGGATTTCAACAATCAGTGCTTTTTCATTTGTTGAAAACAATGAAGGTTGTATTGTTGCTCGTCACTATGGAAACGGGCACGGAGCAGGAGGATTTAGCATTTTATATATAAGAAGATAGAGATATAGATATCGATGACAGATTAGGTTTTCACAAAATCTATATAAGGTTGGTGCCGCGCATGTTGACATCACAACACCAAATGCAACGAATGGGTCTGGCTATGGATGAAATAATACAGGATATAACACTCAATTGTCTTCCTAGTGAGTGAATACTACTACTTTGCGTGAATACTATAGTTAGGTGCAAAATTATAAGACCAGCATTATTTTATAAATATGAAGAACTTGTAGAATTTGTGAGGAGATGAGAAATTGAATATTTCAATTGACTATACGTTATTTAGTAATTTAACTATGGTTTAAAATTATAAGTCCGTTCAGAAAAATTTCTCTTACTGATAAAATATAAGTACAATCCTAATATCCCTCAAAAATTAAAATGTAATTGTTCAAAAAAAAAAGCAGCTAAATTCAAATTCTTTGATTTTATTCCTTTTTATCCATACACTCAAAACGTCCAAATATTGCACACTCTCTGAGAAGGAAAAATGGCATATATTGGCATTTAAAGATGCTGGTTTGACCTCAAGACAAACAGAGAAATCTAATTCAGTTGTGTTAAATTTCTTGAAAGATCCAGATAAGATTAATTATGGAGTGAAGAAACCACCTGGTTGGCCCAAAAAGTTGTCAAAAAGAGAAGAACTTTAGGTGATTCGCAAGGCAAGTTCTCAGATTATGATACCGAAGCAGATTGCTGCAGATCTGAAGAAAGATATTTCAACAGTTTGGACAATAACAAGAATAATCCAAAGTGCATCATTTATGAACTATGAGAAACTAAATCCTCAACCAGGTCTCACGCCCCACCATAAGCAACAACGACTTTAATTTACTGAAAAACATCTATCAATGAAGAAAGACTGGTCGAAAATAATTTTCAGTTATGAAAAAAAAATTAAGTGATGGACCAGATGGGTTTCATCCCTACGTAAAGAACCAATATACTTTTCAAAACTTCAACAAGATGGCATAATATAGGCTGGATTTGCTGCTGGTGGTAAGCGAAATTAGCCTCTCTGAAAGGAAAACAAGACCGTTAAAAGTACATTGAAACCCTTAAAACTCGTCTTCTCCCAGTTGCAAAATAAAATTGCTGGGAAAAATTTATATTTCAGCAAAACACTGCATCGATACACTGCTCCAAAGTAACAAAAGAATGGGTCTGTGATCATAATATAAATGTCCTAGACTGGCCGGCCATCAGTCCAGATTAAAACCCCGTAGAAACAATTTGGGTAATAATGGTCCGTCAAATTTATCGAGTTGATGAAAAAATTCGCCAATTCAGTACCCTATCAGATATGAAAGTTGCAATAAACTGGATCTAAAAAATATAAAAAAAACTTGCTTACTCAATGACTCAACATTGTATTGATGTAATTATTGAAAATGCAAGGAAAGTATTATCAATAAATAACTTATTGTTAAGAAATATTTTTGTTTATGAACTTGACATTTTGCACCATGGTTAAAACACTAAATACCTGCAATAATATGCAAAAGTAAAATATCTTTATTTTACATCTAATGTAAGTTTGTTTTATTATTTTGGATCCAATGTTTTTATTAAATTGTGTAGATAAAAAGCTCTGTTCATAACATCTAAGAAAACAATACTGGTCTTTAATTCTGCACCTAACTGTACATATAACCTTTCCTATTGGTGATCAGTGATTCCGATATTTAAAAAAAATATATAATGGTTCAAAATAATTTAGAGCACTTATCTTTCTCCAGTCATTTATGTTTAAAAATATAATTTTAGTGAAAAACTTTAAGCATTAAAGCATGTCTAAAATTTCGGTTTATTACACGCAAATATCCAAAGGGCTCCACTGAAAAACACTCACGCCCGACGCATATGAGTGTTATATCCTGTTTTCTTCATCCATGGTCTGGCATTAAAGCATCTCAATCGGTACCACGATGAGGCTCACAATATCCTAGTCCGAATTGTCACAGGCTAAGAGATTTGGGTTCACCATTACCAGCCCGAAACAAAGCGAGCGTCAATGCAGTGGAAATAACCTTCGTCGCAAAGAAGAAATTTAAAGTGGCACCATCAGCCGGGAAGATCTAGCTCACGAGGGCATACTGCTTACCGCATTCCAGCAGCGAGGGCAAACAGTAAGTACCGACTCCTACTGTAATATCCTCATGAACTCTTACCCCGACAAAGGGAAGTCACCGACCGTTTCAGAGAGCATCCTAAAGAATATTATGTTGTTGGTTTTGAGGGGCTTCTGAAACAGCAGGACAAGTGCCTCCGTGTGTAAGGAGATTATTTAGAGAAATAAAAGTAGTTTTTAAATCAATTGTGACGGTATAAGAGTGTAATTTACTCTTTTCCGTCACATGTTTTCCTTTTCACTATATTTCTTTATTTTTTATATTGTTATATTTAAATTGCCCTTTAATAATCTTATATATAAAACTCAAATTGCGTTTGTTATTTGTCAGTGCTCTTTAATCTCTCTGTCATCAACATTATGTCACGAATCAAATATATTGAACGACAAATTTATTAGAGACCCTCTTACGGAAAATGGATCGGCCTCCCGGTGACACCCAAACAATGGAACAGGCCGAAGCGGTGTATAAAAGGGATGCATTGGATCACAAGTTGCAGTCAGCAACAGAAGAGGACTGAATATGGGTAAATCCGAGGATTTGACCGACTTTGAACGAGGCATGATCGTTGGAGTTCGACGGGCGCAGTTCAGCATTTTGCAAACCGCGAACCTCCTCGGGTTTTCCCGTGCAACAGTGTCAAGGGTATTCCGTGAATGGCAGTTATGCCAAAAAACAACCTCCAACAAACACAACTCTGGACGAAACAGGGCCGTGGATGAACGAGGCCAACGGCGACTGGCACGAATCATCCACAGCAACAGGACGGGAACAGTCCAACAAATTGCAGCGCAGTTCAATGAGGGAGCATCCCAACCCATTTCGGAGCACACGGTGTGGCGCACCTTGCACCAAGCTGGGTTTAACAACAGGCGACCAGTACGGGTACCGTCGCTGTCACCGCAAAATAGGAAAGCGCCCTGCTATGGGCACATAGGCATCGCCACTGGACACTGGATGAGTGGAAGAAGGTCACCTGGTCCGACGAATCGCGGTTCCTACTTCATCATGCGGACGGCAGACCGCGCATCTGCACAGACAGCACGAGGCCATGGACCCATCCTGTCAGCAGACAACCGTACAAGCGGGTGGAGGAGGAGTGCTGGTCTGGGGTGTCTTCTCTTGGGACACACTGGGTCCTCTGATATCCGTAGACACATCCCTGAATGCGACACACTAATTGAACACTGTTGCCGATAAAGCGCACCCGTTCATGATGACTGTGTTCCCTGGTGGTGACGGACAGTTTCAGCAGGACAATGCTCCCTGTCACCTTGCTCGAATGGTCTTGGACTGGTTCGAGGAACATGACGCGGACTTCCACCTACTTCAGTGGCCAGCTCGGTCGCCCGATCTCAATCCGATCGAGCATTTATGGGATGAAGTGGAGAGAACCATCCGACGCCTTCCCACACAACCGTCCAACTTGCACCGATTACTGGACGCTGTGATGCTAGCCTGGGCTGCTATTCCTCCGCAACGGTTTCAACACCTTGTTGAATCCATGCCAGCACGTATTCAGGCAGTTCTTGCCGCTAAAGGAGGCGCAACACACTATTAGCGGGGTGTCTGTTAATAAATTGGTCGTTCAGTGTATATGCCGATGGATAACAAAGCAATAAATAAAATCATGTAAACATTCCACGAAGCAGCTTTATCTGTGAAGCAGAAATAACTTTATTAATGTACTAGCTGAGATGCCCATCTTCGCTGAGGTTTTAAAGGCAAAACGAAAGTGGAGTATCAATATCTACCTACTTTAGGTATATACCAATCTTGTTTAAAGTTTGACCCTGGGACTTGTTAATTGTCATCGCATAAGCTGGGTGAACGGGAAATTGTCGACGTTCGAACTCCACAAAATGATCAGTCGCCTGTAACGGTATTCTTGGTATTAAAACCATTTGTCCTGCGTTATCCTAGCTGAGTATTGTAGGTTTTATTGAACCTGATTAATCGGAATTTGCTGTTGTATTGCTTAATACCCCAAACGTTCAACTAATGACTGTCGACCCTACAATTTACCGATAACTTTGGACGTTGCTGTGGTTTTATCTGGCAGTGTAGTCAGTCAGTGCACATCGTGATTTATTTTGCGCCAGCGCACAGATGGTAAGGTTCGTCGGATTTTAGAAAATCACCCATGGTGTGGTTCTCTACACTATGTGCTTATGTTTCCGTACGGAACGCAAGGGTGGGATATTTCTGTGTAGTCAAAGAACAATGCTCATACAATGTTACGATACGCCAGTTTTATGCTTACCATCTTCAAAATCGTCACGTTCGGTCGGGTGAAAAAAGGTTTTTTTACCTGCTCCGTAGGAACTGAGCTTACCGGATGTTGATCGGTTGCAAAATCAGGTACTTTTACTGAGAATCAAGACAGATTAGACTGGACCTGTCCCTTCTGAATGAAAATAGGGTACCAGGTACACATTTGGGATGTGCTATACACGTGCTCAACTACGACTTAAGTCTAAACCTTTTTGCACCCGACTGTATATGTTTAAGCTCGTCGAAGACGGGCATATATAATAAAAATCGTACCTTCCCATCTTCGCCGAGTTTGACAAGTTAAAACGAAGACGAGGAACAAAGTTGTTTCTGTTTAAAAAGTGTATTCCGAAGGATTCAAACCCATAATATCAAGGTTGTCGAACACGCCATGTAACCAACGCGCCAAAGTAGTATTGCAAAAATGCACGCAATTTCTTTTTAAATGTATTATGAACTAACGCAAGAATGAATATCTAATAAAATGGCCTATTGTTGCATAAACTTTGCCTTGCATTGTTGGATATGAAATATATATTGTTGGTCCGCACATATTGTTGGTTACGGATTCTTAGCATAGTAAGGTAGGATAGATAGAAAGAAAAAAAGAAAGAAAGAAAAATGATTGTTTGGGATCAAAAGGACCCTAAATGTTGACCCAGACTATGTTATAACCATTCTACGTTTCATCAACAACCGTTCAGTGGTTTTTGTGTGGTTTGCGTACAAACAAACAAACAAACAAACAGATATAAATTCCAAAAATGATCTTAATGCATTCTATCACTTACCGTCATCTCCCAAATAAGTTTTACAAATATTCATCTTTTAGTATATATATGTTATGCATCATGAATATGCATACACAGCAAATCAAAATTTGCAGAACACATCCTACATAAAACACAATTTCTGAAAATTAGAAGAAACACACTCCCAAAATCATAATAAACAATCTGAACAAAATAAAAATCTTCGAAAACCTATGCATACACAAAGCAATATTTAAAGATAAAAACTCATTAATTAAATAACTAAATCCAATTAGAACATCAAAAGACATTTAAATTTCTAAATTCAATCTGGCAACAATGACACCACCTACAACAATATAAAACCAACAGCGACAACAACCAACAATAATACACTCACATTATTGTTTTTAATTAAATTTGATTTGCAGGTTGTTAGGGTTTTGTATGATTACTGTTGCATTCCCTTTATCTGCTTTTAACGAAGATCACTGAAACACATACCGATGCCGGTTTTTATAATTTATAAATACCCCCAAGCCTTGGACCATAATCAAAACAAAAAAAATTAAAAAAACAACTAAAGGAAGAAAGAAAAAAAAAGAAAGAAGATAGGAGAAAAATAAAATTCCTCGGGATCAAACTTCACCATTAATCGGGATCAAAAGTACCCTAAATATTGACCCAGACTATAAACTATAACCACCATACTAATTTTCACCAAAGTTCGTCCTGTGGTTTTTGTGTGATGCGCATACAAACAAACAGACAGACAACAGATTTATGAGATAGATAGATAGATAGAACACTATAGATTATGAGCAATTGAGCAATCGTGCGTCGACAAAGCGATCGTCACATGCGCGTGCTCACGTCAACAATGCTTAAAAGATAAACAGAAGTAACAGTGTATCATTCTTGACAAATCGGTTGTTATATGACATGCCATTATCTTGGTATTCTTTACAGTCGCTGTTTTAGCACGTGAATTCGACTTGAAGGGGTCCACGAAAAATTCTGAAAAGTTGATACGGCCGAGATAAAACCTTAATGGTCATATTTCTGAAAACAGAATTTGAAAAAGTTAATCCGTTTTCAAGTTATCGTGCAGTTATCGTAACGCAAGCACGGCCGAACGGGCGGATAAACGTACAGACCAAGCGTGCATTCTTATAAGTAGCTTTTTGCTAATGCTCCTAATAAAAGGGATTTAGGTTATGTGTGTATGTTTGTTTGTTTGTTATCATTATATTTTTGGGCCAACAATCGACTAGTCATGTTTGCGTTAACAAATGCTAGTCATGTTTTTATGTTGTGTCATGGATACTAACAACGCCACCTAAAGGGAATGCCTGTTCACTGAAATGTCATGCATTGTTACATCATCATCAGAGGGCGAAATTTAGGGCTTATTATTGGATTTCTAGCCCAATAATGTAACAACGTAGCCAACGAGAAAGACATGCCCCGGCGCGGAAAAGCACGGCCTCCTAGAAACTACCAGGCCTGAACATGACGTCAATACTGTATTGTTGAAGCACTAAGATTGTGACGTTGAACTAACTTCTGTAATAGTACTACCAGTTCGACGTAACAATGTTTTATCTTTTCCATGTTCAGGCCTGGTAGTTTCTAGAAGGCCGTGGGAAAAGTCACCTGACCATACTAGTCCAAGTAACAATGTATTTCTCATTGTTTCCATCTTGGATTTTAGCAATCAATATTTTTTCCTTTGTTGGAAACAATGAAGGCTGGATTGTTGGCCGGACTACTATGATCAGGTGACGTTTCCGCGCCAGGGCGTAACCACCGAGAGAGAAGGCCTCTGCGATAAAAAGTAATACATTGTTACATCATCATAGTTAGGGCAAATTTATGGCTTATTATTGGTAGAAATACGAATAACAATGCCCTATTTATGATGATGTAACAATGTATTACGTTTCATCGCAGAGGCCTTATCTCTCGGTGGTCATGGCCAGGGCCTGTCTTTCTCGTGGGCTACGTGTAACAATGACGTTTCAGTGAACTGTCCTTCTCTTTAGCTGATGTTGATACCAAGGCTTTTTTTACTACTTGTAGGTAGTAGAAAAAGCCTTGTTGACAGTAACGATCTGTTCATTTAGAAGATTTCTATTGTTGTTTCAGGCAGAAGAAATGCTGAAAATTTCCCAATAGGGGTCGTTAGTCATCGGCGGTAAACATCAAAAGCGGAATGCAATTATAAAATGTTTACAATTTATATTCACAGAAAATAAAAAACATTTCTGATTAAAATTATTAATTCTTTGCTACTTTAAAGTCAACATTTAATTTTTCTTCATTATTATTTGTGTTTATTCAAGATAATACAGGAAATCAATCGGAAGTAAAAATCTAGTTTTATAGACCGGTTAACCGAAAGTTATAAAATATTAAAAATATATTTTGATACAAATAAATTTGAAAGAGAAAAAATTTCTTTAAATAAATTATTCTCAATTGTTTTCATATTTAATAAATGCTTATTTTCCATCAAGAAGTCTGCAAATAATGTGTTTCTCCACACAGCAAATTTTGGTCAAATATTAATTGCATGATATTAAAAATTTTCCTGTTAAAATAAAATTTTCTTATTCAAAAGATTAAAAAAAATCGATGGGAAGATAGTTTACTGTTCTTAACTTTGGACAAATGTTTAACATTTATAAACGACAAGCATAAAAAAATTATCAAATAGAATTGACAATAGGAAGGGAAAATAAAGCCATTTTGTTTGGAAATGACATGTAGCCATTCTTTCTCGTTTCCAAATTAATAAGAAATCCATAAAATTTTAAACGGGATCTCTTCCTCTGGTCTGAATTGCTCAGAGGCATGCAACAATATTTCATTTTGAAAATAATAAATTTAATTAAAGGCTACTTTTTTGAAAACACGTAATTTTAGGCGCACTTGTTTAAGGAAAATCATTCGCGGATACCGCCGATGACTAAAGATAACGGCCAAATTTCAGCAAAACACCTGTCCTGATTGGGAAGTGAATGAACAAACAGCTCGTTTGTATCCAGTAGGTCTTGGTAAATGGCTGATGAAAAAACAGCTGGCAGGTTTAGGGGGAAAATAATAAAAACAATAGCAATTATAAAAATTAAAAAAAATAAAAATAAATTTAACAAGGTAAAAATCGTTATTATTATTTTCTGTTTTTTTTTTATTAAAATCTTTGGAGACATGTTAAAAAACGAATACATGTATCTAAGGGGTGCAACTGCTCAAGCTTTTGCTGAAAAGTTCTTCAAATTGCGAAGTACTTTGCCGACTGAGCCAACAATTCCAGAAATTTAGTTTTATATTATAGCGATTTCCATTAGAGAATTTATAGATAATGTTTATCTAGCTTATTAGAGAATTATAAAGATCAGTAGAGATTGTATGAGAGGGTCATTCTTTCTGCTAAAAATGATACGTTTAATATCAACAAGTGTTGCAATTAATACCTGCAATTTCTATAAAGACAGTAAGAATTTAATATTCTTAGCTTATCTTAGATATTCTAAAATGATGCAATGCCGAATTTTCCTGGGTAAACCCAATACGCACAAAATTTCATTTTAAATTTTCGGTTTTTCAATATGAATTTTTATTGTATTATTTCTCAGTCTTTTTCATGTGTTCATGCTGCTGTTTATTAACATTCGCATATCGCAAAATTTCATAAATAAATAGCCCGAGCAACGCTGGGCATATCAGGCAGTTGAATCTAAATTACTAAATATTCCATCAATTTATTATATGTTAGATCTTTGGAACATTCTCTTCTGTATTAGAATTCATATGATGTTTTTCATAAACGCGTTATTATTCGATGTCAAGATCAACATCACTCAAGGCATATGAGTTAAGTTTTTCATAACATTTTTCTGCATCAACACCCTTCAAAGCCCAATTCTTCTCCGATAGTAACTATAGCATGTTCAACTGCATGCTATAAATAGGCAATAAATCAATGCTTATATTGGTTACAGCATTTTCAGAATTCAGAGCCACTCCTTTCGCAAAAATATACCGTATTGCAGAGTCGGACAGTTAAATTTGAGGGCCTTAGGCTAACCAACAGCTTTTTAATTAAAATTGTTTTTATTTTTAGACCACGGAAGGGGGTCCTTTGATGGAAGGGGGCCCTGGATTGCAGTGTATAAAGACAATGCCTAAGTCCGGCCGTACGGTATTGTCGACTCGCTAAACCTAGCTCTCTTCTAATCTTACTTTTGCTCTCTGCCACCTGTATGGCTTTTAATTACATTAATTTAAATATCTAAAAATAATCATGTGTTTGGAATCGCTTTAATCATATTTTTTGTGTAAATAAAGGGATGATCGCGTTAATAGGGATATCTACCAGAGTATATTCTCGAACGGCCACCAGAGACTCTTTACAGTTATCATCCAGGAATGATTATAATTTAAGTTTAATTCGAAAAATGACTGCTTGTTCTAAGTTAGTAAGCTTATAAATTAGTTCTGTATATCATTTGTGGCTGGATAAGTGAAGAATCTTACTTAATCTTAATCATTTGCCTTTTGGTATGCGAGGCGATGTCTACGTACGTTCTCTATCAATAAATGTCTTTAAAATTCTGGTAAAAATCTATTTCGAAGCTGTTAAATGACGATTTTCTCCAATTAAAGTAATGAATATCTTCCCTATAATGCGTAACCGACGTCGTTTTAAGCGCTGCGATTTCATTAAGAGAAATAAATTGCTTTCGATGAGAATGTCGAGCATTTCGCAATAGACAACGAGGCTAGCGGTTGTCAAAGCACATTCACACACCACTTATAAATTTGAATTTTAATCGTATGGATTAAAGTTACATTGATATAAGAGAAAAACCCACAATGTGTCTGCGTTTTCATTCAGCTTGCTGATGTCTGTCAAAATACCGTTGCGGGAGCTTTGAAAAGCCGCATCCCTGTGTAGGCGATTGCCGATTTGCTGTTCCTAAATTTAGAGTTTTGGATAAAATGAAAATAGTTCAAGCTGATAATACCTTATGCGATATTACAATAGTCATTCAAATGTTCAAATATTATAAATCGTATTCCCCAAAGGATAATGTCGATTTTTAACAGCATATTTAAAAGCGATTTTGGAGAAAAATATACACTGTTAAATAAAACATTAAAATAAACACTGTTAAAAAAATAATTTTTTAAACATTATTTTTAAATTTTAACTTTAATACAAATTAATTGCTAGATGAAGTACACTCTCCATTATTGAAACTCTGAGACGAGACAAACAAAATAAGTGTCTGATTCTGAAGATTAATCATAATGACATATATCGTATTTCAGTTTTGGTCTCTTTGGGCTCGTTGACAGCACTCATTTTCTCTGAATTGCGTAATTTATGTCATCCCACATGATTTGTAAAAATGACTCCATGATGGTAAAATCCAACATAATATATCGATTATAAATAATGAACATTTAAAACTTATAAAAAATTTAAGTACGAAAATTTTCAGAAAGAAATATCGATTAAATAAATGCTAATACGGTATCTGCAAAACGTTAATATTTAAAAATTTGATACCGATAATTCTATTGGTAGATCTTTCTTATTCTTATTATCATAAACGATAGTTCTTAGCATTAACCGTAGCACTCACTCTCAAATGTTCTTTAACGCCTTTTGTTAACAAAAACCTCAATTAACTCTTTTCTTCCTTCGCCTTCAATGGCATGTGGGGAAATTTGAGAACAAAAGCTAGGCCATCTAATAAAGACAAAAACCGCTCAGAATCTTTTTATAAATGGGGAGACCTAATTGCTATTTACAGGCACACTTCTAGACACTAAAAGGATACTGAAATCAATTCTCTTTTTTTTTCTATTGATGTAGGAGTTACGTACTACGGAGAGATAATATAAATCTTCTCTGAAGGTGACACCGTTAACGTAGATTATGCGGAAATTGCAATAGAGTGAAATTGATTTTTCATTTCGTTGACACAATATTGAAACTCATGGGTTAAATCTAGATCCAAAAATGAAAGATAACAATTTTCGGTATTTTTTTTAAATAAACTTTTCAGCATTAAATAAATTTAAAAAAAAGAAGTTGTATGTTAGAGGATAGAATATGGAAGGAAGATTTAATGTATAAATTAGATTGTGGAAAGAATTTCGAATTCTTAGGAATACTAATGAAAGGGTCGATTGCGGTTGCGGCGGTGGGAAGAAGTGAATATTTGTCGCTTTAATTAACACGAATGGGGTAAAAATGGTCGTCCAGTAAATCTTTTACCCGGGCTTAAATCTTTACGCTTTAAATCCTCGGATTCCGTTGTGAATGGGAAGCGTCTCTTTTTCTAAAGCAGATGGTTTAGAAATCGGAAGTGAGGAAATCGAGTTGGTGGAGAAATGGGGTCTATCAAATCCTTCTATACAATTTAAGAGGAAGAGTGTTCCTTCTCTTTCCGTTGTACTTTTCCTGTTCTCAAGACTATCCCTACTCTCTAAATTATTAAAAAAAATTAACAGTAACTCATTAATTTTTGTCAAAACAGAAGAAATATTATTTTCGAATTTTTTCGAAACAAATACTAGGAATTAACTCCAGCCAAGATAGAAATCTATAAAGATGCGTCTTGCACTATTCTGTAGCTGGTTATCAATAATGACGGAAACATGAACTATAAGATAAATATGCAAATGCGACAAACATAATTTTCAAACAAATACTAAAACGGAGGAAACGGAAATCCAAAAAATTCTTCCAGAAAATAAGAGTTTCAAGTGTAATCTTGCCTTTAATTGATGCAGTCTTTATCAGACACTTGCGTTAAGTGGCGATTTCGCCTGTATCCCCATAAAGTGAAGCACGGGTACAGTCGTCAAAGGGAAATAATCCACACTTGAATTTTACTCTAAGTTTTACCGTTTCAATATTAATTTATTTTTAATAATTTAATATTACATTTACAGTTAACATTATTAAGATTATTAAATTTAAATAATTATAATTAAAAAAGCTATTAAAACAACACATTAGCATGAAATGTAATATTAAGTATTAAACTCGTGTGGATTATTTCCTTTGGTTGACTGTACATATATAGCTAGCTATATAAACTAGTACACTGTATATACAACAAGTTGTATGTTAGTCCACTCTGATAACAAAGAGACCTCTTCTCTCGCTTCACGGTTAACTGAACCCTATCAAATCGGAACTTTCAGGTGAAGCCAAAACATATGAAATTAATCATGGCTTAAAATTAACTTCACAAATGAAAAAAGAAAGCGAATCAGATAGTTAGGTTAAATCAACCGGAAGTTAAAATTAAATTTCTAATGGGAGGTTGAAATATAACGCAAAAAATTAACCTTTAGATAGAGCTCATAAAATGTTTTCTCTGATTCGTTGACATTATCAAAATTTCTATTTATATATAGGCCTACTGAATGATTTTCCAAATTTGAAATTGAACATTTTCAAGAACCACAATTTATTATTCTTCCAAGTCAAAAATACCGGTATTGCTGATAAAAATGGTAAAAGAATAGTTGAACTCAGGAAAAAATATTGTTCAATTGCAAATGTCTCAAATAGGCATGAACATCAATGTTGTCATTAATGTAATTAAATACATGTAATATGACCTTATTTAGCTTTTATACAGCATTCACGTATTTGATAAATGCTAAAGGGCCGGTAATTGGAGAGGAGTGTAACAGAATACAATAAGAATATTTTTAAAAACTTTGTCTGTCTGTTTGAACACGCTAATTTCCAAAACTACATGACGAAAAAAGACAGACTGTTGAGATTAAGGCAGTTCCTTTAAAATAGCTATACCATATTTCGGTATTTTATATTTTATTCTTCTATATGGATTATAGATTACCCTTCACAGTGTTTATCAGTTTTTTTTTTATACTTCCTTTACCCTTCTCAGGGGGGTCAATTTCATGTCACTTCAGAAATTTTTACAATCACATTATTGTAAATATTTTGGCTTTAAGAAGGACTCGAAGTATATTTCAAATGGATTTTTTAATGGATTTAGTGATTATTATGATAGACACCAACTTTCTAATGACATAAGTGACTAAGTAAGAAGTCCACATTTGATAGAAAACAACAACGTAGAATACATGGAACAATTTAAAATTTAAAAATTGTTATCGTAGGATGTGATAGTAAGAGTTTATATATAGATTTGGTTTATAATTTTCTTTTTTTATGTTTTTTGCATTGATATTCACATGGCTCACTCAGGAACAAGATTAATACTTTGCTTTCTGTCATTTTTGCTTTTAACATTTAGCAGTATCTACTCAAAATTGACAAATTCTCAAGGAATGAGATTCTTAACGCAGAATAAGATTCATCATTCAAGAATGAGAAGAAGCTAATTTTAAACTACAATGCTTGTTTGCTATAAATGAATATATTGTCTATGCGTCTATAAATGTAATTTAAATACATCACGCTTAACTATGTGAATAAGTAATACTTAATATGATAACTGTTCGCATGTGCGGTAGCAACAAACCTGTTGAAAATTCAGGTCTCAATTATTTATCTTAAAAAAAATTATGAAAATTTATTTTATAATTTGACAATTGATTTCTTTCGAAGGCAATGCTGAGCAATTCGCCTTAGGTAATAGCTGGAGGTGCATTTTTTAAATTTCTGAATAAACATAATTAAAATTAGAGGGAACGATGAGAAATTATGAATTCGTCATTTCACCAATTGTTATACATATAAAAACGCTGCCTTTTTTTACTTAACGTCTTCATAAACAACATTTGCCATTTTTTTTATATAGCAAGTTTTATGAAAAGAAGTATTCGATTGGCATTGTTAGTAATAGTAAGTAGTAATAATTGTCTGATCTGCTTGAGTGAAATATGAATGCGTAAGGAGCTGCGGTTTCATGGGGAAACTGCATTCGAGACCTGTTGAGCAAGACGGCACTTTCGCCGCCAATGTCATACTGTCATTCAGAAAAATTTCCACTGTTAAGCGCAGTTAAAGGACAAACTATTTAACTGAATTAACAAACAACGGATTATGTAATAAAAGTTTTTTTTCCTCCATTACTTGCATTTTACCGATATTTACATGTTTATAACCATGTTTATATTATTATTATCTCAAAAGAAGATTTTCTTCTCCAGGCTATGTTTCTATTGGCATCGTCACGTATAAGATCTGTTTTAAAATGTAATGTATAAGGAATGAAATGATGATATACAGGTATAATATTCGTATAGACGAGAAATGAATCGAAGCGCATTCATTTTTAATCGAGAAAAAAAAAATTAAAAACAACCTGAAAATTATCAAGAAATTGTTGTTCGTCATTTTCACCATTTTTATATAAATAAGTGCTGCCTAATTTTTGACTTGGTGTCTTCATAAACAGTAGTTACCATTTTTTTTAACATAACAAGTGATTATGAAAAAGAGTATTCGATGTAGTAGAATGCGTAACTCGGAAACTACTCGTTGGAATTCGATCAAATTTTAACGGTTTACACAGTTGTATGCCCTCAAATGTCATCATTCTAGAAGTTAATTTAGTAGTAGTAAATGTCTGATCTTGAGTGAAATGTGGCTGCGTTTCTCATTTATATAATGCTGCATAATTTATCGAGCGCTCTTAAAACCCATTTTCATTTAATTACAGGTTCAACATTTTCAACGATAGCATAACTAATATCTCTTAAGTATAAGAATATTCAATGCACAGTGGAGAGGATTTGACAATTTTTTCAAACGGCTTTGTTTGGTTGGCGTCCTTCTTTTGATTTTTTATAATCCCCTCCCCCTCGATTTCTCTTGAAGAGAACGGAAATGGAAAGAAATAAATAATGACGAGGAACATTTTAGGCTAATGCTTTGATATGTTAGATTTTTTCCTTTAATTTCCGCGCCCCCCCCCCCTCCTTTTTCCAAAGAGAATTTTTTAAGCTTCAAATTCGAATGAAAAACAGGAAGCTCTTCCAGAGGAGGCTGAACGTTGTTGCTGCATTGTATTCCAAAAGCCTTCATGTACTAGACAAACAAATTGGTATTCACGTTCTTCGGGAAAATTTACTGCGTTTCTAATGCATTTCCTTATGACAAGATATTTTATTTAATAACCATAGAAGACATTTCAATGATCTTTATTCTTATTAAGACACTTAAAGCATGAAAGTTAAAATAAATTTATTATTATTAGTATTAATAGAGGCTTTCTAATAGACAGGTTTTCAAACTATCGAATATTCATGCTCCACTGTTCAAGATTCAAGCACAACATCTACTGTCCTCAATAATACTTCGTAGTTCACGTGTTACTAATGGAAGCATCTTGAAATTATCCGACAGATTCTACTGCTCATCAGTGGGGTGGATTAATCCTACAACTAAATTAGTACAGTTATATAATGATTACGACATTTAACTAACGTTCTTAATCTTGCCGACATTTTCATCTAACTCTTATATTAATCTCGTTTTGGGCTTAGCCCGTTAGGGAGCAATTTTTCTTTCCCATGCTCTCTTTTATAGAAATATAATACAATACAATTATTATTATTGGTTTAAAAAAGGTCAAAATATTGAAGCATAGTCTCAGAGGCGTACACAAAACCGGCCTAAACAAAGGTGAAGACTCTTATTAAGTGTTAATGTCTCTGTGTAGGATTTCCTTATTATACGATATGTGTTTAAGATTGGTCATAAAAGGACAATAGGGACAATTTGTAATCCGTTATTATTATTACTAGCTATCTTTGGACATATTAGATCTTAGTTGTTTGTAAAAATCTAAATAAATCTATCTTTATAAACAACAACAAATACTTTTCAGCACAGTATCGATGGCGTTTCAGTCAAAGCCTTCTTCAGGACATCTCGTATTATAAACAATCTGTTTATAAAGACCCATCTATTTAGATTGTTACTAGCGCCCGTTTGAAAAAACACCAGGAAAATAAATATTTGTGATTAATTATTTATTCATAATACAAGAAATAAATACATATAATGGTTCGCTTTGAAAACCTGAAAAACATAGTCAAACGAAATTCACATCTGGAAGTTGCCATTGTTTCTCAATCTTAACAACTCTCTTTTTGTCACAAATTAGCCAATGCTTGCATAGTAATCATTTATCTACAGGCTAATTGGCATTCTTTATAATTCCGAAACTATATCAAAAGGCACATCTACATATAATAACAAAGATTTGATGAAAAGAGTGACAAAAACATTTTAAGTAATTCAGTTATTTTTCATTTTTATTTGATACTTCTTCTTTATTCCCGATTGCCTTTGCCGCCTTCTTGAACACTTCGTACAGTATGAAGACTAAAAAATAATATGAATCTAGTTGAACCCAGTTTTCAAGAATTTCGAATAAGTTATCATTTGCCCCCACTGAAGATCAAAAGTGAGCATAATTAATTGACATGCTCACTTTCGGCCACAATGGCGGGTTTCTCACTATCCCCACGCGAAATGTCCGATCAAATTTGTGTTAATCGCTCCAAGGGTCTAGGAGGAGATCCCGAACAGACAGGTGGTATTTTTTTAATTATTATTATTATTATTATTAAACTTTTAGAGGTACAAAGGAGCTATTAACATATTAACCTGCTTTGTCACTACTTTGTTGGTGATGTTAATCGCAGAAGATGGTTATCGGCGAGTTGTCTAAATATGTCATCGCCCTAAATGACATAAAATTTTAATGATATGTACAATAGCAAAGCATTAATTATAAAAAAGTTTTTAACCAAATTTCTCGGAAAAAGCAGGATTCTTATTTATCTTTATTATAGCATATAATCAAAATTAATTTTTAAAAAATGATGACCTCAATACAAAAAATGAAAATAAAATTCGGCATTAAACTTAACATCCTGAAACTGTACAAAAGTAAGATTTACTAATTTAGTACATTGAATGGTAATGGGTTAATGCTTACCCAAGGAGATAAAAGCACAATTATCACCATCAGTTTAACTGGTAATTATTTAACATAAGAGAAAGATTAACTAGGAAAAAAATTGAGATTACATTGTTAAAAGACTTCATCAATATTAAATTATCATTTCAATCTTTAAAATCAGTTGACAGATAATTTGAACGAAATCAATTAGTTTATCTTATTTGATGGATTTTCGTTTTGATGTAAAAACTTATTTGAAACGATCCAGCTATTTAATCTAGTCGACACATATCAAAAACCTTTTAGTATTAAAAGTGTATTCTTCCCGTTTGATAATATACGCGTATTATCCAAATTTAGATTTTTTAATTATCCAGAGTACAATGTTATTCTACCATGTAGTTTTGACAATGCTATAAATTTAATTTCCATCCCTTTACCAAGGGAGTGGTTAATTCTATGAAAAAAATTGATTAAAATATGCATTTTCGACTCCATTAGTAAAACAAATGTCATGCAGATTTAAGCCCGGCTTCACCACGACTAGATTTCTCTTATCCAACAGTTAAATTCAACTAAATTCAATTGAGTTAAGAGAAATCTAGTCGTGGTGAAAGCGACCCTTAGAGAATATTATTTCTAATTTAAATATCAATGAACGTTAAAAAAAAAGCAAAAAAAAGAGACTAAAAAAATTATTTTATTCATAAAAAATTCAATTTCAGCAATTCCAAGGTTGTCACCGAGATAAAAATAATAATAATAATAATAAAAGCCTGTTCGCGTAAATATGGGTTAATTCATTCACAAGGGATGTGATTTATTTGATATAATTTATGTCCATGCTCTTTATTTTTTAAATACCTCAACGTTTATAAATGATAATAGAATTGTTTTTTAAAAATTTATATCGAAATACGCCTCACAATATAATAAAGTATACCCGAAACATTTTATGTTTTATATAATATTTATAAAAGGGATTTATAAATCAAATAAAGCTCTACAGTGTTTATTGCCATATTTATCCTCTTAATAATAAAATTTGGGTTGACTAAGGTTTTCCCCAAACTCTTATCAAGGGTCGGACACATAAAACACCCGTCAATGATCAACGCCTTCGTAAATTTCCATTCTTTTCTTTTCAGTGGAAAAGTATGTTATTTAATTTGTTTATCCAAGATAGAGAAATTTTATGTAAGTTACAGTTGAACATATTGATTTTGAAAATGTTAATGGTCAAGCTCACTTTGTCATGGAACGGATCATTAGCAATAATGTAAATTAAGATATCGTGTTTTCATTAAGTACCTATTCATTTGAATTATTAAGAGTGGCAGTGTTCGCTTATTAACATGTACATACATTACCGTGTATATAGTAATAATTTGTAAAAATATTAGAAAATAGAAATGATAAATTCAACTAAGGTAATATTTTAATAAATAAAGCTATCCAAAAATAACTATTAACATTAATAATATTAATATAACTAATTCAAAAAATTTACACAGCAAAATTAAAATATGACAATAAAACATAATAACGATAAAAGAAATCTTAAAGAAAAATCAATAAATAAAAACAGATAATAATTATAATGATGCACTAAAAATACGAAGGAAAATCTTTCGCTGAGGCCACTGTTATCTGTTTTCATTTCAGTATACAGGGTGACCCAAACTTATCCAGCATAATTGTTTAGGAATATTGTATGATTCAAATGGAACAAAAAATGTCCTATAAACATTACATCTAGTTTCGATCGTGTGTGAGATATCGACGTTTGTCTACTTTCTTTTATTTTATGTGCGAAGAAACCTCCGATTGCAATTGGACGGATGCCCGGCCCACTTTGATAGAAGAGTGCGACACTGCTTGAATGTCAATTATCCGGACAGGTGGATCGGTAGAAGTGTTGCAGTGGCTTGGCCTCCTAGGTCACCGGACCTCACCCTATTAGATTTTTTTTCTGTGGGGAGGAGGAGGTCTACAGCAATCCGCCCACCACCAGAGATGAGCTCATTGCATCCATTCAAGCTTGTAGTCGAGCAATTATACCCGACCAGATTGTGGCAACTACCAGCTCAGTTGTCCGAAGATGTAACCAGTGCATTGGAGCTGGGGACAACCATTTTGAGGGGCTTCCTCGACATTGATTTGTTACTTTCTTCTTATTCTTATTTCTTGTATCATTTTAATTTTGTTTTGTAGTTCAAGGTGATGTTCTGTCAGTATGCATAATAAAAGTTATCTGCACTCTCAAGTGTTTTATTTATTTGCTTTAACGACTCTACAAGAAAATAGACAAACGTCGATATCTCACACACGATCGAAACTAGATGTAAGGTTTATAGGACAGTTTTTGTTCCATTTGAACCATACAATGTTCCTAAACAATTATGCTGGATAAGTTTGGGTCATTCTGTATTTTAAATGTCTATTTTAATATTTTCAGATTCTGAATTATTGTTTATATTTTTTAAAATAGTTTAATATATAGGTTTGAGATTATCATCCATGACAAATAATTTTAATTTCAATTATTAATACAATCTGACTTTTGACAAGGGTCATGCAATTGTCAGCGTAGTTGAACCAGAGTGTTTCTTTACAGAGAAGGTCAAATGTTTATATCCAAATAGACCTACTATTGTAGGAAGAGCCACTAGAGGCTTCATTCGCATTAAAACGTCGTCCCGTTGTTTTCTATTCTTAGTTTTGATCAGTTCATTCATTAATTAAAAAACTTCGTATTTTCTGGAAGTTCCATCATAAGGACATCTAAAATATGTGATACGTATTATAAGCTTTTATTACAAAAGACTGAGATACCCTGGTACTTCTAATGTGGGGAAAAAAACTTAAAAAGTTCCTCTTTCTAACGGCATAACAATTACTAAGACCTCTTGCATAGTTTTTGATTGTGATTTTTTAATGTTTCACGGTATTATGCTTGACACTGTTTTTGTAATGAAACGTATCTAACATTAACGTTTCAAATTCACTTTATCAAAAGGATAATATAGTTAGGTTTTCAAACTTTTATAATTAGCTTTTTATTGCCGGCGCGTTAGAGTACATTATTGTATATATAATAATTATTAGGATGATAATAAGGGTGATAATAAGGAAAGGTAAATTCTTTACGCATCTGAATGCCTATGGCAGACTATATAACGCCCTCATGAACCCTATTTTCTTTTATAATAGTATTATATGGTTTAGAGGGAAAAGTTCATTCATCCATGCTATCTAAGTACCAATCCATAAATTTATTCGATTTGTGGGATGAAAATAAAAATACTCTTGTACTGTTATGTCTTAATTGGGCATGAACACTATTTTTAAAGAACTTCTGATACAGGACGTGCTCTTTTTATATAAATTACTCAGTAACTATTTTAATTGTACATTTTTTTACGATTTCTTAACTTTGCTGTTCCACAAAGAACTGTTAGATTAAGAAAAACTTTCCATATACCTAATTTAACTAAACATTACTGTTGCAGTAATTATTTTATTAGAGCCCAATCATTTTATAATGATCATCTAAATGACCTCGACTTTTCTGTCTGTAACATTAGTCATTTTAAATCTTTATTTGCTAAGTTTATAAAATTCTGACTGTACAATCACATAGTAACATGCATGTTTAAAATTACACGTTGGACTACGAAAACACTTTCACTGTATTTAACGTAATTTTTATCAATTATTACAGTTTTATTTTTTAGTGTACTATTTTCATTCATCACTTTTGACTTCGGCTTTTCTTTTTTTTTGTAACTTCAGATATTTTGTTGTCTAGCTCATGTTCTTTATTGATTTATAAGCCATTTTTTGTCACTTTTTGTCCAATGCTTGTTTTAGCCTGTAGCCTGTTGAGCCATGTTTGAATTTTGTTCAATAAATTCAAATTCAAATTAGTATTATTGTTATGCCCATTTCCTTTATGCAGTATCATTTCATCCCTAACGTTTTTTTACTGAACATAGAGAACTAATTCCAGCCATCTAGCTGTAGAGCATCCGCTAATGAGTCTCTAATCCATCGACATAAGCAACATTTTATTAGTCCAAATTTACATAAATAGGAAAGTCACCATGCTCCATTCGTTTCAAAATAAACTTTATGTATCTAAACAAAATCCAAAATTTAAAAGACAATTTTAATAAAATAACATCATACTTATTTAATTATTGGTTGGCAATAAAAAAAAATAAAATGGACGGCTTTCCTGCAATGCAGATCCTTAATTAGTCTTTTAATTACGTCTTTATTTGTTAGTAAGCAAGGATTTAAAAAAAATAATTTAATAATTATTACATTATCCCATATTGTTAAGAATTTTAAAAAAATAGGGATTTATCCTTTCTATTCCGTTGTCTTCTCGTTGTTATACAATTACTTATGTACTGTCACACCAGTAGATGCCCAGTAGTAAGTGCTGTTGTTTAGAACGATGTTGACAGTAATGTTATTAGGAAACGAGTTAATTACAAAAATTACCTATCTGGTAGCTGAGAAGGCTATGCTGCAGATCTTGTTGCTCTCGAATTCGCTGGGCACATGGATGTTTACGTTTGTCCTTCATTAATAAACACGTGTTGGGCTTGTGCCAGTTGGAGGACAGCCCTGGATCCGCTCCGGATTGTTTTAAAATATGTTTATAAATTTATTGTAGGTCAGTTGTTATAACAATCCGAGACATACGACAACGGCATACAGAAAGATTACTAGTTATAATATAATAAAAGGAGCGGGGCGGATTCTCTGCAATGCCAGTTCTTAATCGAAAGTTAGTTCTTTCAATTTAGACTAATTGCTTTTGTCGATGGGTTTATACTAACTAGATGATGCTCTATACTTTAGGTCTCTATCTTAAATAGAATAAAAATGATAGGGATGAAATGACACTACGTAGAGGAGATGGAGATGGTAATAATAAATACCTAATTAGAATAAAAATTTGAAACACCTAATTATGTTACCATTTGAATAAAATGAATTGAAGAGTGCTTCCTGGGTACCTAAATTTTTATCATTATCCATTATTCATTGATCCTACATATATCACGCTATATCATATGAAGCACGTTTTTGCGATAACGGTTTTCCAACCCTCCCTTGTGTGCATAACAACAGATTGTTAATGTAATAAAATTAGAATGCCTATAAGTCGATTAAAGAAATTATATATTTATTATGTACATTTATGGCAATTATGGAACGTTGTATGCATAAAATTATATTAAAGACTGAGATCTGTAGAAAACGAACGGGACCTACAAAAATTTCGCTCTAACTTAAAAAACTTTTGTTGAGTACTGAGAAAAGTTAAGAGAGTTTTGTGAGGGGGGTGGGGTGCTGTGAGTGTGTTTAAAGTTAAAGAGGATCGCTGAGAAGAGCTAGTGATTGGTTAGGCTTAAGAGCACTTACCCTTGGATGATCTGTTCGCGAGCATTGTTGAGCACGTGGTCGAGGTATTCGTTGGCGTCGGTGACCTGCCGGTGGTGACCCCTGCCGCCGACTGCGTGTGCCAACCCTCCTGGGATGAATTTGGTGATGTCAAAGTGACGAAGTTCGTCGTTGAGTTTGACGCGCAGCGAGTCCTGCAGCGAATTGAGAAGGCGAGGCTTCACACGCTCAAAGATGTCGGTGCTGAGGGCAGATGCCATGCTGTTCACCGCAGAGCCGAGGGCTCCTCCTCCTAGAAGGTTATCGAAATGCAATTCGATGTCGGCCACGTGTAGGTCGAGCGTGAGATTGTCGATTTGTAGCAGATCTTGATCGGATGAGTTAGTGAGTTTGGCGCATCCAGCCGCCTCCAGTTCCGCCGCCTCCACCCAGAATCCACCGCAACCGGAAAGGGGCAAGATCCCCGCTGCCCGGCCCTCGAGCTTGTACCGGCCGGTGACGCGCAGGTATGGGAAAGCTAACGTCAGCATCAACTCCAGCTGCTCCAAGTAGACGTTGATCCGACGAATCTGGAAAGCAGAGACGCCCGACAACTCGATGCGAGTGAAGCGTGCACGTACTTGCGCCAGTCCTTGGTCCTCGTCGATCTCGATGTCGACGAGCCGGAGCGGGTCGAGAGCCGGGATGCCGAGCTCGGGAACGCCTCCGACCATTTGCGCACGGAATGCCTCCAACACGTGACGCAAATAACTCGTGAGGGAATCGTCGGCCTGTCGTCGGAAGCGTTCCATGTCCGAATCGTGTGCGACCAGAGAGAAGGAGAGTAGAGAGCATTCGATGGCCTGCTGCAGAGGGAAACGAGGACAGTCGGAGAGGAACGTGGAGCTCGACCGACGGCGCGTCGATCGACGGCTCCGTCCCTCCCGCTCCATTGCTCGTCTGTGGCGGCGGCGAATGCACAAACAACGGCAGCTAACACAACAACAACAACAACAAAAACAACAACAACAACAACAATAACACCAGCACCAGCTATAACAGCAGCGGCAGCAGCAGCGGCAGCAACGATATTAGCGTCGTCGGCGCTGGGCAGCGTCATCACGTGGCGGCTATGGAGCTCCTGCGCGTCACTCTGCTCACCTCGACGGACACCCCAAGTCTACACCGGTCTACACGAGCGGCACGCATTGTAGGCTGTGGAGCGAATGCCGCGCACACCTATATTACATAGGGCCTCCATCTTGAGTGCGGTGCACCACGGGTAAAAATATCGATCGTTTCAGTGACGCACGCCATCGTCAATCCTTAGAGGAAAAGCACCGCCCGATGAGTAGCTTCTTTTCAAATCACAATGATAGCGCCGTCTAAGTTCCCTGCGGGCCGCTTTTGATGTTGGCCTGGCCATCCCTCTCCCTCCCAGCCCTCAGCCGTTTACTCACGCCGTCCCTATTGGTTTCCTTGCTGCAATTAAGGAGAGAAGAAACACCTAACGAAGCTAATTCAGTGAAACCTGTTTTTCACGCTCTCTTCAGAAAAACTCTTCCACATCTATGAAATTAGCTGAGATTGAAACCTAACTGTTCAAAGAAAGCGCGCAACACTATCTATAGCCACCATTCAATATCCATACGCTCTTTTATTAGGAACTACTTATAAGAATGCACGCTTGGACTGTACGTTTATCCGTCAATCCGCCGTTTACCACGATAGCTCGATAAACTTTTTTTAATATCCTTTTTTCCCAACGATATCAAGGTATCAAATTTTCAGGCATTCTCGTCAACACTGTTCAGTCAATCGATCAGTGATCGTTAAGAACAGTAAGATATGGATCTGATAAATCAATGTCATTTCTTGTTATCATTTAAGCACTGTTGACGCTGGCTTGGAGCAGCGCCCGTTACGATTTCTTTTCGAGACACGCGCTCGCTTTATTTTCAACAACAGACGGAAAAGTTCATTCAAATTTGGCCTACTAAACTTCTAGGAAAAATAAAACTAAATGAAATTATAAATTATAAAAGTCCCGCTTTTCAAACTAAAAGTTATCATCAATTGTATTGTAGTTATGTAATTGTATCTCCTACTGTAATATGATATTGTAGGAGCATTAACAAAGAGTAGAAATGCCATCTGTCGTGTAAAGGTCATACGACGTCTGCAGTATAGCCAGGGTCTGTAAAACTAAAAGTCCTCCAACTAATTATTTCACTGCTACTGATTTTTCGCCCTGAAAAAAAAACACCAGAGACTGAAGCACCCTCGGCGGTAGAAATTTTCTCCAAATACTTTTTTTTGAGATTTGGAGCATCTTAGCTTTACAGACCTGGTATAGCTTTGTTTATTGCTTGATGCACATGTCGGTTTCCCAAGAATAACGAATTTTTATTGTTGAACATTATGTCGCCAGTCGTTCCTATGCACGTGTTGCAGATGAGTTTCATAAAAAATATCCGGATTTTGCAGTTCCTAACAAATCGACGATAATCACGAGAATGATCAATCGTTTTCGGGAATGTGAATCAGTTGCAGAGAAGAAGGGATCCGGGAGACCGGCCATTTTCACCAACGTGAAAAAATATTGCGGCGTTCCCCTTCAAAAAACCTGAGGAGACTATCAACGCAATCAGGGGTTCGTACGGAAGCGCTCAGAAAGGATGAAGAAGTTACACCTTAGTGCTTATGTTGGATGTGTGCAGGAACGGAAGGAGCCGGAAAAAGAAAAACGTTTTAGCCTACTGAAAATGGTTTCGGACAAGTATGGAATTGCAGAGCTCAATAAGATTTCCTTCATTGATGAAACGTGGTTTCACCTTGGTGACTATGTGAACAATCAAAACAATAGGATTAGGTAATATCCAAGTGTTACACGAACTGTCAAAAAATTGGGGTGTATTGTACTGTATCACGTCGTCGAATAGTCGAAAATTGGCCGGTCTCCCGATCTCTCCCTCTCTGCAAATGATCCATATTTCCGAAAACGTATGATTATTTTCGTTATCGTTGAAGTGCTACGAATTGTAGAATCCGGATATTCCCGACGAAACTCGTCTGCGAAATAATGTTCAACAATGAAAACTCGTGGTTGGACAACTCATGGCTTTTCAAACGAGTCCATGCCATATTAACTGCGATTACATTTCTTTGGCTAAGGTGAAAAACCCTCACCGGTGAGAGAATGATGACGTAATTTCTCACTGGGCTAACCGTCTTTTTCTCGGTGAGGACGGTGAGACTAACCGGTTAGGCATAGCAGCACTAACTGGCGTTTCTGACCGCGTTAAAATGACGTCACAAATTTCTCACTGGGATTTCTGACCGACCAAGCGCTAACTCTTCTCACCGATGAGAGTTTTTGACCTTAGCCTCTTACATCAAAAGTGAAAGAGTGCATCATGGGAGTTGAAATCATAATACAGGGTGAATACAAAAGTCTGAACTCCCCTTTTATTTTTTGAACCGAAGCAGATATGACAATTTTGATGAACCCAATACATAGGAAGTAGTGGGTGGCCTATCTCATGGTGCACTTTTCATCATCCCAAATATGCAAATTAGGATACATTCAAAATTTATCTCAAAAACCGTAAGGGATAGAGAAAAAACCCAATTGCAAACTTGTTCAGCATGAAAAAACAAACAAAACAAAAAAAATCATCCAAATCGGTCCAACCAATCACCCACAATCACGTAGTGAACTGTTTGTAGCTTACAAACAGTCACACTGCACAAACAAATTACTTCAAACAGTTTAAAAAAAAGTTAATCAACAAAATGATCGATGTGACAACCGTGGGCACCATAACACAATTGGGCACGGAACCTAACTGACGCCAAAACATCGGCAAGCATGGCTGGTGTCACTCCTCGGCACGCTTCCTGAATTCGTTGAACCAGATCCTCCAGTGAGGCGGGCTGCGTAGCATAAACCTTATCCTTCAAGTATCCCCACAAGAAAAAGTCAAGTGCTGTAAAATCAGGGGAGCAGGATGGCCAACCCATTGTTGTCCAAACATCTCACTTAGACGCTCGCGAACGACCATCCCGTTATGTGGAGGAGCTCCATCATGCTGAAACCATCACGTGCGCTGATACGAGGCCAATGGCAAATTGTCAATGAAGTCTGTGACTACCACGTTGAGAATTTCAGCCCGGTAGCGTTCTGCAGTTAGTGTTCCATCGTAAAAATACGGTCCAATCACAGTGTCATTGTACAATCCACACCACACATTGATTCTCCAGTTCACTTGATGAGTTGCTTCTCGCAGACATCGTGGATTTTCGTCTGCCCAATGATGATGGTTGTGCCTCTTGATAACTCCATCCCTGGTGAACTGGGCTTCATCTGTCCACAACAACTCATGAATGAAGTTTGAATTGTCATCCAGGCAGGTAAGTAACCAGTTGCAGAAGGCGGCCCTAGCAATGGCAGTAACTCCTGGTGACAATGAATATGGTATGGGTAAAAATAATGTGCGTGTAGAATGTTGAGAACAGTTCTCTGATGGCACCCAACATCTGCAGCAATTGCTCTGCTGCTTATGTGGCGATCTGCAGCAACTGCAGCCAGAACTAGTGTTGTTGTATCCTCGTCGCCTTGTGCCCTTGGTCGTCCTCGTTCTGCATTAACATTCTGTAGCCTCGAATCTTTGAATAATGTGACGCATTGTTTGACGAGATGGATGGCGTTCGTTAGGGTATCTGTCTCGATACAGCCTAACTGCAGCATGTATGTTTCTCCTTGCCTCTCCGAAGCAGATCATGTTGACCATTTCCGGAACAGTGTAGCTTGCCATCCTGGAATTGTTCTGTCTTCTGTGTGCTGAAACATGCCTTTTATTTGCTTTTCCGCATGAAAGTGAATGTGAGTATGGTAATTTATGTTAATTTTTTTCATTTGCATGCTTTACATGATGGAAATATCAACATTCAGTTTTCCTTGTGCAGTGTGACTGTTTGTAAGCTACGCGATTGTGGGTGATTGGTTGGTCCGATTTGGATCTTTTTTTTTAGTTTTGTTTGTTTTTTTATGTTGAACAAGTTTGCAATTGGGTTATTTTCTCTATTCCTTACGGTTTTTAAGATAAATTTTGAATGTGTCCTAATTTGTATATTTGGGATGATGAAAAGTGCACCATGGGATAGGCCACCCACAACTTCCTATTCACTGGATTCATCAAAATTGACATATCTGCTTTGGTTCAAAAAATAAAAGGGGGGGTTCAGACTTTTGTATTCACCCTGTATAATAAGTGTCCGGATGCTTTCGTTGTTCTTGAGAAAATGACATGTCTGTCAAGCAATAAACAAAGCAGACGTATGACCGTTACACGACGAATGGCGTTTCTGCTCGCTTTTAGTATTCCTAAAGACGTATCTTGCGTTAGGACATACAATTGACAATAACTACAATACAACTTATTACAACTTTTAATTTGATGAGGGCGACTTTTCGATCTCCCTGTATATTATTAAGCAGTGATACGTAAAAGGGTCTCTATTGCCAGTATTTGTTGTTCTTTATATAACAGGGTGTCTATAATTAATGTTCACATTTCAACGGAGAAACTTACGAGGGGCGATTGATAAATAAGGTCTCCATGGCTGTAACTTTTTTATTTGTTAACCGATTTTCAAAATTCTTTTTGTATCTTATACTCATATTTTGTCCTCTATGTAATGCACTATTCACTTTTCGACATAGTCCCCATCCCTTTCCACGCATTGCGCCAACGCGTGACTAGTTGGGTGAACCCGTCGGAGAGGAATTCCGGAGTTGTTGTCGACACCAGGATTGAATGGCAGCTTTGGACCCTCTTCTGGAGTACGATAACGTCCGCTTGCACACGAGTCACCATACACCAGAGGCGCTGCAGCGCCTACAGTTCAAAGATGAAAAATTGCAGTTCAAAGATGAAAGACTTTGCACATTGCGACTTTCACCACTTCCCAAAGAAGAAAGAGCCCCTTAAGGGACATGCGTTGGTTCTGACGGCGAGGTAAACGCTGCCATTCAATTCTGGTGTCGACAACAACTCCGGAATTCCTCTTCGACGGCTTCACCCAACTAGTCACGCGTTGGCGCAATGCGTGGAAAGGGATGGGGACTATGTCGAAAAGTTAATAGTGCATTACATAGAGGACAAATGTGAGTATAAGATACAAAAAGAATTTTGAAAATCGGTCAACAAATAAAAAAGTTACAGCCATGGAGACCTTATTTATCAATCGCCCCTCGTAGAATATGCCAAATTTGCAATATACTGAAGGCTGAAAGTCTCGCTCCCCCCTCTCCCTTATAAAAGGGAATGTAGTGAACTTTGATTTAATAATGTTAATTCTCGGCATATGAGCTTCAAAGTAAAAATTAAAATTTAAATTTATTAATAATTTTATGGCTGGAAAAGTCAAATTCTAAATCACATAATTAGAATACGAATTTTCATTGGTTCTAAAAATTAGAATATTTCCTTAATTGGTTCGAAATGCAAATGAATACGTCATGAATTATTAGACAATGGTATAAATATACACCGGATAGAATGTGTGTGCTAATAGAGCTAACACTATGGGACGAAAAGCTGACATTTCTGTCACTACTAAAGAAGTAATCATTGGCCTGTCAAAAAACAGGACAAGCAAGAAGAAAATTGCTGAACAAGCCAGATGCTCCCAAGTAACTGTTTCAAGGATACTGAAACAGCACCGTGATAACGGACAATTTGCGAATAACAGAAGGAAATGCGGACGTAAGCCTTCCATCACGGTTTGAGTTGACCGGCAGCTTATAAAGATTGTGAGACGGAACCGACATATGCAGCGAATGTGGACCCGACCCGGATGGCATACATCACGCTCAACAGTTAGGAAACGTCTGCAATCATATACACCGGAGCCTAAACCACTATTGACGCGTAAGCAACGTCTAGTTTGAATAAGATTGTGCAAGGAATGTCTGATATGGGATTCTGATGACTGGAAACGTGTGCTCTATGCTGATACAACCGAATCCGTTTGTTGTATATAGCGTAGAGCTCAAGGACTTCGAATATGGCGTTTTGAACATGAAACCTTTCCGAAGAGTTGCCTCAAGCTTGCTGATAAGTTTGCTACTTCGGTCATGGTCTAGGGCTGGTCATGAGTGCAGATGGTGTTGGCAAGCTGTACATAGTGAAAGGACGAGTGAATTCGGAAGTTTACCAAGAGGTACTAGAATACTTTATGCTGCCTTCGGCCGAAGATTTCATTTTCCAACAGGATGACGAATCATGTTAAACATCAAGGAGCACCATAAAATATCTCAGTGAAAAACAAATTCATGTCCTTCCTTGGCCGACCAATTCTCCACATATGAATCCAATTAATCGAAGAAACAATTACAAACCGAAGATCCAAATACCAAGACAGAACTTAAGGCATCATATAAAAAAGTTTGGTAATCTATCACGGCGGAGCAATATTCTCCACTTACCAGATTAAAAGCTGTCAGAGCAAAAGGAAAAGTTATTCAATATTAAGGACTGGTGATTATAATCAGGAAATTTCCTCATTTTTCTGATTTTGTTATTTCAGATGTATTGCTTTATTTACATGGAATTTGGTTAAACTACTTTACTGTAGAACTGAACATCTTGCATTTAACTATTGTTTAGAAGAAAATGTTTCAATTCACATATGAAGGCCTAAAAAAATAAATTACTTACTCAAGTGAATTGATTTTCTCTTTATTCTAATATTCTGAGTCAAAGTTGTATAGAAATCAATACTGCTCAGAACGACATGAAAAATTTGCATAGCGTCTGTGGAGACTACGAATTTTTTTTTTTTTTTTGGCGCTTTATTACATTCAAGAATGATACAAAGATCAAATGCCCAAAATTTACATCTTACAAGAAGAAGCCCTATATGAATGTGCTATTTCACCGTAGACAGACATTAAAGTGTAAGTAATGTTAACAATTTTGTGCACGTACGCTTCTTATGAAGTTGTTTTATCAGAAAAACAGCTGTGCCTTTGTGAAAATTCAGAACTTTTAAAGAACTTTAAAAAACACATGCTTAATGGTTAAAGAAAATGTTTCACTGTAAACAACAAATGTCTCGATCGAAATTGTAAATGATCTTGATAATAATTTTGAACGTAATAAAGTGTCAATTTCGCCACCTACTGGTGAGTATGAAAACTAAATTTTCCTTTTCCTCTCAAAAAATAGATACCATGCAAATTTTTAAGTCATTTTGATCAATATTGGCCAGCTGTCAACTTAATTAATATATCAAATCTTTGGTCAAATCTCCCATATTGCTTTTTGAAATGTGAATTTTAATTATAGACACCCTGTAACTTTATTTTTCTGTTAAGTTTATTGCCCTTAGTCCTTTCAATGTTCTGAAAAACAAAAGATCATATGAGGAAGAATACACTGAACGACCAATTTGTTAGAGACACCCCGCTAATAGCCTGTTGCGCCTCCTTTAGCGGCGAGAACTGCCTGAATACGTGTTGGCATGGATTTAACAAGGTGTAGGCTGACATCACAGCGTCCCGTAATCGGTGCAGGTTGGACGTTAGTGTGGGAAGGCGTCTGATGGTTCTCTCCACTATATGCCATAAATGCTCGATCGGGTTGAGATCGGGCGAGCGAGCTGGTCATTGAAGCAGGTGGAAGTACGCGACATGTTCCTCGAACCAGTCCAAGACCATTCGAGCAAGGTGACAGGGAGCATTGTCCTGCTGAAACTGTCCGTCACCACCAGGGAACACATTCATCATGAACGGGTGCACCTGATCGGCAACAATGTTCAGATAGTGTGTCGCATTCAGGAATGTGTCTACGGATATCAGAGGACCCAGTGTGTCCCAAGACACCCCAGACCAGCACTCCTCCTCCACCCGCCTGTTCGGTTGTCTGCTGACAGGATGGATCCATGACCTCGTGCTGTCTGCGCCAGATGCGCAGTCTGCCGTCCGCATGATGAAGTAGGAACCGCGATTCGTCGGACCAGGCAACCTCCTTCCATTCATCCAGTGTCCAGTGACGATGCTTGTGTGCCCATAGCAGGCGCGCTTTCCTATTTTGCGGTGACAGCGACGTACCCGTACTGGCCGCCTGTTGTTAAATTCAGCTCGGTGAAAGGTGCGCCACACCGTGTGCTCCGAAATGGGTTGGGATGCTCCGTCATTGAACTCCCTTGGCACCACTAACTGGACCGCTTCTTTGGCTTTGCGGTAGATTAGGCCTTGATCAATAAAGAACGACGGCCTAGTTTTGATGAGCAGCGCTTTTGTAAAGCTGCAAGAGTCATAAAATCTTTTTATTAAATCAGTGAGACCCTCTTCTTTACTTTGAGTTGGTGTATTGCTCATTAACGGGCTCACTATTTGCGTACTGCCGTTTACGTTTTCCTCGCTGCTAGAAGTCTCCGGTTTCTTATCCTCCTTCTCCTCTGAGAATTGGTTGTTCTCCGGTAGCTCCTCTTGCCTGTTTTTATTTGCAAACGGTTTGATATATGCCGATGCACTAAAACCCTGTACCTTGCATTGGTCCACAAGGCCTTCTTGCTTGCTTCTTCCTTGGGTCCTTTTCCTTCTAGGATCAGTTCCGTCCGTTGCATTAGCCCTTCTAGAGAAGACACCTCTATCAGTGCTAGTGTCGGCTGCAACTGGTTCGGAAATGCGGCCTTATATAGCTGCATCTTCTTTTCTTCCTTATAGCTGAACATTTGATTTGCCACAGTCCCGAAGCATTGGATGAAAAGCCGAATGTTCTTTTTGTACCGGGTATTAGATAACCCTTTCAATACCTCTGTTCTAGTTTGTCTTGTTCGGAGGTTGGTTTCTTCCCTTTTGCCATTGCTGAGGCTCACTTAAGATTGCAGGACACCACAGATACCCTGTTCGCACCGCCGTACACCTCCACTCTCCAGCAAAAACACCGCACAAAAACACTTCACTTTGAAGAGTTTCCCGCTGTACACCACACACTACACTGTATCAATTGCACTTCCAGCGGAAATCACACATTTTTTTTTTTTTTGAACAAATCCACCACAGCTGGAAAAAAGCTTAATGATGATGAAATCTAAAAATTTTTTACGTTATCAGAAGAAAATGTTATTAATAGTATTAAATCAGCTTTTATTACTATGAACTGTTTTAAATATTACTGATGTAAAGGTGCAATTGTTCATTTTTAAAGACAACTAAGTACAGTTAGTTTATTAATTTACATGTAAGAATTAAATGTGTAATACCCCATTCATCCATCCCTGGTAATACCTTATTAGTAAACCTTCAATACTGCGGGAATACATATAGTTCATTTTTTGACTTAAAACTTTTTTTCTTGAAATACTTGCAAATTTTGGGGGATCGTCTTATATTTGAGGTCATTTAAGATTCGGGTAAATACGGAATGTATTTTGAATTTTGGGTAATTAATAATCGTATTATGTATTTGTTCAGAGGGGGAAGCAAACATAGAACAGAATTTAAGAGGTGATACTTAAAAAAGAACCCCAAACATAAAAATAAACGTGGGTCGTTAAAAAAAGTTTTTTTTGGGGGTTTAAGAATGAGATATTTATTTATGAAATACAAAAATTCTGTACAAAAGAATATTCTATACAATATGATTTAATTGAAGGATTGGCATGGTGATCTCAATTACAAAAGAAAATATTTCTCGAAATAAATTAAAAATATTTAAATGTACGTTAATACAGCAAAATACTTTAATGAGAAATATTAATCGCTACATTGTGCGAATTGAGTTTAAATATTTAAAGATACATTGAGACAGACTAATTCCTTATAAAGAATAAGAAAGAAATTTCAAATTTCCATTTATGTCTAAAGGAAGACTACGAAATAATAATCAATTATTAATGGGAAAAAAACTGAAATGTACAGCATGGCGTCTCTTATACGCGTTATTGTTGAAATAGTATCAAAAGAAATTTCATTATTACCTTACGAGTAAACTCTCAAAGATGCTGCTCGATAGAGAATCATGGATGCCGCGAGAAAGTGAGAATTTCACCTGTCTGAGTCAATAGTAAGGAACGAAACATCGAGCGGCATGGTAGGAGCAATTTACAAGACATTGGAATCTTTTGCCAATTATCGACTGGACCCGAAAAAAAACATGGACGGTTCCCATTTTTAAAGAATCAACTGAAGGCTTATGAAATGAAATGATGGTTGGTTGGTTTATTAGAAATTTTGGCGTCGACTACTAAGGTCATTTTGAGCCTTTTTCACAAGTTCTATCTATACGCAGCCCGGGACAAACACAAACATCGGCCTCGGTGGCTCAGTGGTTGCGTGATCGCCTCTGATACCCGAGGACGCGAGTTCGACCCCGGCCGAGGACGACGAGGATTTTTTCAGGGGGAAAATCCTGAGATCACGCACTTCCTTCGGAAGGGAAGTAAAGCCGTTGGTCCCGTGTAGTCGTTTGCCGGCTGCACGTTAAAGAACCCTTGCGAGGCAAAATTTGCGGCCCCTATAACGCCGTCCTGAAATGACCATGGCAGTTGAAAAGGACGTTAATACCAAATAAATCAAACCAAACCAAACAAACACAAACATCCATGCCCAGGCGGGATTCGAACCCACAACCAGGCGGACTCGAGAACTAGAAACCCTACGCCCTAGCCCTCTCGGCCACCTGGCCGGCTAGGAATGAAATGAAAGTCGAACGCCATGGCTGCGCTATTAAAGACGTGGAGTACCAAAATGGAGTAGGACTGGTCAAGCCAGAAGCTGGAAGTAGTCTGTCTGAATAAAAAAAACAGTAATTACGGAAAGAACACCAACAATAGTGCGACACAACATCCTCGTGGTCACGGAAATTATTCACGAGGGACAACTGCAGCAGACAACGACTATCACGTGGAGATTTTTATTAACATTTATTTAGACAATACAAACTCAACAATCACTGTCTGCAAACAAAAAAAACTTAAATAAAGAAAATAGAATAATCATTTACAAATAAATATCATTATATCTATTAAAAAAAATCTGAGTTTTCCCGAACAGTATTAAAAAAACAATGAAAAGAAACATTTCAACTCGCTTGTTTATTTGAAGTAATCTGTAATTGATTTTTGAACAAGATTGGTGGAGTATTTTTTCATCAGTCTCTCACATAGTTCGTCGATCTCATCAGACGACGAAGCTAAGCCAAATGTTCGGATGGTTCGGAGAGCATCGAACGCTTTTCCCAGCGATGGACAACATCATCATCATAGACGGCAATAATTTCAGAGTTGGGATTGCTCACTTGCTCACTATTTGATCGTCATTGACCTGTTGCGTCGTTTCAACTTTTTTGAGGATTATTGATCTAAGGATGAGAAAAAAATTCTCGAAAACGTTTTTATATGAAATTTATCCCAAAAATTTGGATCAACCCTTCAAGATTTCATCTGTACTTCAAGATTATCGTTTTCCCCTATCAACATTATCTGCACAAGAACTTCATCTACATCCTCAATAGACTACATCCTTGAGTTTTCTTTCATCTCCCAAGTTTCTTCAAGATTGGTGATTTTAATTTTATTTTTTGTTTTTATTATTTCACGATTTTCCCCATTATAAGGAGACTAAACTCATTTAAAAAAAAAAAAATTTTTTTGAGGATGTCAACATAATCTTCGAGATTACAGAGCCGATCCCCAAATACGGAACGCAGACTCATTCCCTCTTTCCACAACCTGTCTACTTGTTGGTCCACTCCGCCTAGTTCGCTTTTCTCACATTGACGATTCCATAACGCTCTTTGAATCGCTCAACCCAAGATGGAGTGATTTCCGTTGAATCTTCATGATATAACTATGAGCGGAATTTGTTTGCCTGAATGAGGAGTCTTATATCGAGTCTTATATCCGGTAGCAGGGGCTTCTGGCGAAACCAAATAATTAGAGTTTCATCAACTTGTCGTGAGTCACCTTCTTGATTCTTTTCAGAATGGTCCGTCGAAAATCAGAGTTTGAAGCGAATTCTTCGACATTTTTCCCTGTCTTTTTTAATGTTGCATAGGGAGCTTGAAGAAATGCCGAAGTGAGCTGACACTTCCTTGTTTTTCATTGATACACGAACTCTAATTTCTTATCGTAGGTTCGTGTATCATATGGTTTTTCTTTTGTTCGCCATTTAGGATGCAGATTCTACAATAGTTACGTCTATTGTATGAAAGAAGAGAACGGAGAGACAAATGCATTTACAGTAGAAGAGCTCGGGCATCTCAAGCAGCTTCCGATCTTAACGCCTCATATGATTGCGATCTGAGCGATCACCGATGTTCCCACGAAAATTACCGTGGGAGAGTCGGCCAATTCTATTTTTAGTAGCACGGTGCTCGGGACTGGGAACACTGACAGCGTGTTCAGATCAAACTGGGAAAACTGACAGCGTTTTCAGATCAAACTGGGAAAACTGACAGCGTGTTCAGATCAATCTGGGAAACAGTCACAAATTATTTTCAGAATAACTATGACGTTCGAATTAGGTGATGAAAAAGACATTATGTAAGAAATGTACTTGATGATTGATTCGAATTATGCAGTAATATTCTAAAGTAAATGTAAAGGATATCAAACGTTCCTTGTAATTTATACGAATTAGGCGGATTCGAATTACACGGAGTCTACTGTATATTGAACGTCAGAAAACACGCGTTTTAGCTGCACACAAATTAATGACAAAGAGTAGCATCCCCCTTAAAGAATGTAAAGATACCTTCACTCACTTCACAGAAATATTTGATTGCGAAGATGGTTAAAGAAAAATTGGGCGAAAACAAGGCCTCCGTTGTGGGTGCTGATTAAAGGAAACGTCGTCGTCGTTATCCAAAATGAAGACTATATATCAAGGCGCGCGACTTCATCGAGAACAAAGGACTTACTCGTCTCAATAAGTACTCTACTGCTTTATTCCAGAAGGACGTTTAGAAAGTTGTTAATAGCTTGAAATCAAATGTATTCAAGAAGACAGTGAAAAACTCATAACATGAAGTTCTTATAAAAAAAAATCCCATCCGGGTTCTTATAAAATAAGATAACAAAATGACATAGTACTTTAAATGACAACTACTTAGAACGTTCAAGTGATAGAGAAAATCAATGGCTTGGCCGTATCCGACAATCTAGTGTCACGGTTGGATTTAGAAGATACAGATACACGGCCGTGACGTCTTTATGGATGCGCCAATTGAAGCAGGCAGAACGGAGAGGCTTGCGGGGAAGCATTCAGAAAGATTGTTCGTTGCATCTACCAGGTAACCACAAAAGTTCTTGCCGTTTTTAATTTCGGAAAACACAATGATGTACACTAAAAGTAATCCCCATTGGCGTATCGCTAGTCCCCAAAGTAATCCCCATTGGCATCTAGCACCTTCTGCCAACGTGTCTCCAGTTGATCAATCCTCTGGCTGTAAAACTTGCCGGTCTTGGACTCAAAGAAGTCCGTGAGTGCCTTTCGCAGGTCTCTATCACTGGTGTAGGATTTTCAACGAAGATGGTTGTCCACAGAATGGAAAAGGTGATAATCCGTTGGAGCAAGATCTGCTGAGTAAGGTGGATGACACAAAGTTTCCCAGCCAGGCCGCTCTATGGTTTCCCTGGCCACTCGCGCCACATGTGGCTGGACGTTGTCATGAAGGAAGCGTACCGCTTTGCCATTCACCAGTGGTGGCTCCTTCTGCTGCAATGCCTGTTGCACACGTTCCAACTGCTGGGAGTACAGGTTTGGCCAGTTGATAGCAGCTCGTAGTGATCCATTTGGCGTCTAGTCCGCCATACACAGAGAATGTTCTTGCGTGGGTGTAGGGGTGGCTTTGAGGTGTGAGGCACAGTGTCCCGGGGTAACAACCAAAGTTTGGAACGCTTAGGAGTGTCATACAGGATCCACTTTTCGTTACTGGTAAGTATTCGATTAAATATGAGTGCGTTACGATGTCGAGAGAGCAACGACATGCAGGCTGTCACTCGTTGATTCTTGTTGGATTCCGACAATGTGTGGGGTACCCATTTGCTCAACTTGTACGTCTTTCCTAGGCTGTGCAAGTGACATCTAACTGTTTCATCAGAAACCTGATACCGTCTGGCAAGTTCACCACATGTTAAACTGCTGTCCTCCTCTATGGCCGTTTTCAGGATCTGGTCATCTAAGGCCCACTGCGGGGTTCATCAGAAATGGCAAATTCTCCCGAACTGAATTTCTAGAACCAATGCCTTGCGGTGCGTTCATTCACAGCATCATCCCCAAACGCAAGACACATTCGGCGACTTGATGCTGCTGCTGACAAGCCCACCTTGAAATCATAAAGCAATTTTGCTGTACAATTATTCGTCTCGAAATAATTTATAAGATGAGGTAAGCATCCATGAATGCTATTTTTATTTGAAATTATACAAATGCTCGTTGGTATGGGGTCTGATCTTCAAAACGCGCCAAGCATCAGTCGCTTGTTCAGACTAGATCGAAGTTTTAGTGGACCCCTGTCGAGTGACTCGGTGCAAGCTCTAAATGCAGCGAACGACTGAACAGCCGTACGCCATCAAATTTTGTGTTGGATTGGGGAAATCGAGTACGCAGACGTTGGGCATGATTTTCCAAGTGTTCAAGGATGAAAGCATGTCACAAACTGCAGTTTTTAAGTGGCACCAGCTCTTCAAAGATAGCCGAGAGAGTGTGGAGGACGAGCCCCGCGCTGGACGGCCATCGACGTCAAGAACCGACGACAACGTGCAACGTGTGCGTGAAGTGCTGAATTCAGACCGTCGGTTAAGTGTGCGCATGATTGTCTGAATTGGCATTGGAAATTGCATCACGACAATGCACCCAGCCACACATGCGCCAAGGTGACCGACTGCCTGACGCAAAACGGCGTCGCGACGATTCCCCAATCCCCTTACAGTCCCGACTTGGCCCCAGCAGACCTTTTCCTATTCCCAAAAGTGAAATCCTCCCTAAAAGGACACCACCATGGGACCCTTAATGCCATCAAAAAAGCTTGAACGCGTACCCTTAAGGACCTTCCAGAATCCGCCTACCAGGGAGCCTTCGAGTCGTGGAAAAGCCGTTGGCAAAAGTGTGTCGACGCTCAAGCGATGTACTTTGAAGAATTTTAAGGTTTTGTAGCAATATATGAAATGAATCTATTTTTCCGAAACTTTTCCCGATACTTTTTAAATTTAATTAATAAAATGATATAATAAATTAAGGAAATAGTTATTAATCACTAAACAGTTTATTTTACTGGAAGGCAATTAGTTAATTTTAATAATCTAATTTTAAAAGTTAAGTTTGTTTAGAAACTTGAGAATCCATTCAATTGTCGCCTGCTGCTACTTTTATTGCTTTCATGTGAAGTGGATTCGTGCTTATTGCTGAGTAGAGGAAGAAAGAAGTTTCGTCAACCAGATTAATACACATATACCGCTTTAACTATGGCTTGAATAATGGAGTTTTTATATGGCTATGTGTGTTCAAATTTTTTCGTTTTCGCGGTTTAATTTTGAAAGAAACAAATTTCGCATTTTCTTATTTTGCAAGCATCAATAGTAGCTTCATTAGAGTAACATATTTCAATTTGGTGGGATTCTATGGTGTACTTCCCTTGTAAGTGATACAATCTGCTGTTTGCTTAAATTAATGCATTCAAATTAAAGTATGTTTGTCTACAGATATATGACTGTTTTTATTGCGCGATTACATTGATAATTTTTGGGCATCGCAACACAATCGGACCCTGTTATTACGAATCTAGTTAATACGTATTTCTGCTTAATACGAATTGTTTCTCTGGTCCCTTCTCAGTGAATGCTATTCTTTCATTCCCGGATAATAATTAGCATGACTGACAAGTCTGTGGAATTGCTTATAACCATTATAGGTACGAAATCCTTTTTCTGAATTTCCAAAACACCGCATTTTATTGTTGAGGGTGGAGTATCAGTTATAAGGTTTTACTAGTGTAAACTTTACTATATTGCAAATAAAAAATTGTACAAGACCGTAGGCGAATTAAGGGATGGTAAAAATACAGAATAGTATGCCCTTAACTTTTCCGAAGAATGTCGGGCAGCTTGGTTGCACCCATGCTTTGATGTTTTTACTGTTTTCTCTGCTTAAAAAGTAAACGATTTGTCTAGTTTTTTTAATTTATTTATTGAGAAATTTGGACAGTGTAAAAAGCCACGAAAGCCCCGTGTAAGTGAACATCTGCTACGGCGGCCATGTGGTAGAATCAGAGCCATCTGTAGCTGGTAATTTTTCGAGAACTTTTGGTGATGTTTCCCCGCGCGAATACCTTAATAAGTTCTAAAAAATAGGAGAAGACCAAAGTAAAGGAGCAAGCAGTGCTGGAGATGACAAAAGTAAAGGAGGAAGCGATGCAAGATATGATAAAAGTAGTTAAAAGTAGTTATTAAACAGAAAATGGTACGGTCAAAAGTTCAATGCATGAACGCATCCTGGATAATCAGTATCGTCGCACTAATTGTGTTAAATCAGTTGTGACTCGGAGATCGCCCAAATTGAACATTCATTTGCAGTTACAGTACTGTTGGCAGTTTTTTTTCGTGATTTTAGTGTAACTTTGTCAGCAATTGTCAAATAGAACTACAGAGGTACTGTACACCAGACCGACCTCGGTGGCTCAGTTGTTGCATGATCGCCTCTGATGCCCGAGTACGCGGGTTCGATCCCGGCCGAGGACGACGAGGATTTTTCAGGGGGAAATCCATCGGAAGGGAAGTAAAGCCGTTGGTCCCGTGTAGTCGTTTGCCGGTTGCACGTTAAAGAACCCTTGCGAGGCAAAATTTGCGGCCTCTATAGCAGTTGAAAAGGACGTTAATACCAAACAAACCAAACCAAACCAAACCTGTACAACAGTGAGAAGCGTTCATCGTTATCAATAACGCAGAAAGTAAAATTGTTTCAGAAACTTGATCTTATATACCTTTGTGGCGTCTTACTGAAGAATGTGGTGTCGGAATTTTCATTCGGGATGGAGGGGGAGTTAGCTTTCAATCCGAAATCCGAAAAATCCCGAAAACCAAAATAGAGCTGGCCCCAAGGATTCCGGATCAGGGTTTACACACAGAATTAAATATGATATCCGGAGTACTGTATTTTTCTCAAAAAGCCATGATAAACTTTCTCTATGGAGCCTTTCATTATTTTTGAAAAAAAAAAAATGGGTTATAAAATGCGGGGGTTATAAATAGACGTACTCAGGGCTTCCGCCACTTTCCTATACCCTCCCTAGAGGGGATTAATTTCTTGTTATTATAGTTTTATAATTGGTGTTGTCGCTCATAAAATACGATGTTTCTTCAACAGCTGTTCAAAAGTTTAATTTTCTTCTGTATCTTTTCTACAATTTCTAATAAAATAAATTGAATATTAAATAATTAATAAATACAACTGAAAAATAAAATAATAATTAACAAATAACAAAATAATAAATATATAAGTATAATCAAAATAAAACTAAAAAATCAAATAAAGAGCTGACGTTTCGGATAGAGCCTATCCTTTATCAAAGCAAAAAAGGATAATTCTCTAAAAGCAAAGAGAATATTAGAGAATTATCATAACTTTAGGATAATTCTCTAATATTCTCTTTGCTTTTA
>JAHWFO010012261.1:1549132-1569217 GCA_023313115.1 Rhysida immarginata | reverse complement strand
TTACAGTATAACAGAGGGACATCAGGAGTTCCAACTAGTTTCGCCATTTATTCCCGGCTTTGTCAAGTTGGAACTCCTGATGTCCCTCTGTTATACTGTAAGGCCACCACCTGTTTAATTTTGATGTCATTGTTTCATAATTGGTCCCGTTTGAGGGCAGTCTCCTCCTCCGGATTATAAGGGTAAGAAATCAGGTGATGACAAAAAAAATCCAGATTCCAAGTCCACTGGAGAGGTAGAGTTTAAGGGCTCCTTTTCTCGACAGAAACCGTAAATCAACTCCTTAGGCTAAGCAATAACTTCGTCCGGTCCACTTGCAACTCGTTGACTTACTTACTTACTTACTTTTCAAACCCGCTTATCCGTTAGGGTCGCGGGGGCAGCAGCCCTATGGAGGATCTCCAGCGATCGCGATCTTCCGCCATCACGCGCATGTCCTCCCTGGTAATATCCAAGCGACTCGAACCCAGATTCTCCATGTAGTCTAGCCACCTGGTTCTAGGCCGACCCCTTGGTCTCTTACCCACCGGCTTGGAAAATAACAACTGCCTAGGAAGACTAGTTTGCGGCATCCGTATCACGTGGCCATACCAGCGCAACTGAGATCTCTCAATGCGGAGAAGTAGCGGCTCAACACCTAAAGATTCCCTTATTGTGCTGCTGTACACTCTATCTAGTAGGGTAACACCTGCCACACCTCTCAGGAATCTCATTTCGGCCGCTTGTACCCGCGATCGCACTCTTTCGGTCATAACCCAAGCCTCATGACCATAGGTGAGAATGGGGACAAAGATAGAGTTGAAGACGGAGAGCTCTCGTTTCGTTACCACGGATCGCCACAGTTCACGTCTGACACAGCTTGCTGCACCGATCCGAGCATCCAATTCTTTCTCCTGCCGTCCATCACTCGTGAATGCAATCCCGAGATACTTGAACTTCTCCACCTGTCTCAATGAGGCTCCCCTAACATGGAGAGCGCACTGAGCAGGCTGTCTTGAAAGAACCAGAACTTCGGTTTTAGCCACACTGATCTTCATCCCAGCTTCTTCACATTTGGCTGCAAACCGGTCTAGTGCATGCTGAAGGTTCGTGCGAGAAGACCCAAGCAGGACAAGGTCGTCCGCAAAGAGCAACCTCTCCACCAGGCAGTCGCCCACACAAACACGCTCATCGCCTCGGCTGCCCCTGTCTATCCAGTCCATAAAGATAATGAACAAGATGGGCGACAGTACGCACCCTTGGCGGAGTCCAACACCCACGGTGAACGGTCTTGACTTAATGCCATTTATCCGGACACACATCTCAGAGCTTTCGTACAGAGACATGATAGCAACCAGTAATTGCCCATCCACTCCATACTCTTGCAACACTTGCCAGAGCTTCTCCCGAGGAACCCTGTCATATGCTTTTTCGAGGTCCACAAAGCAAGCGTAGACCTCTTTTGCATACTCCCAGGATTTCTCAAAGATTTGCCTTAGAGCAAAGATGTGATCCGTCCTGCTTCGGCCAGGTCGGAAACCACACTGCTCCCCCGACAGTTTGGAGTCGACTATTTCCCGACTTCTCTTCTCCAGACACTTAGCGTACACTTTCCCAGGAATGCTGAGCAAAGAGATGCCTCGATAGTTGTTGCAATCTCTCTGATCTCCCTTTTTGAAGATAGGGATCACAATTCCTGTCTGCCATTGCTTAGGGGCCTGTCCAGATATCCAAGCAACCTCACTCGTTGACTAGGACGTAAATTGTAATTCTGTAAGAGCGTTCTGATGAAGTAGAATTCTATACTTGATCGAATAATAATAATAATAATAATAATAATCATAATAATAATAATAACGTGAAATGGGCTCTGTTGAATTCAGGATTAATATTCACAAAGAGAACAATATCGAACATTAGAAAAAGATGGTGGTGTGATCTTTGACATGAAACGCTGCTCTACACGTTGGGCGGCATTGTGACCTTTCGTCTTACTCAATGATTGGATCACCCCCCCCCCCTTTTCTCTCTTTTCCACACCAACATCCAAAAATCAAAATTAAGGATTAATTAACAACTAGCTCATGATCACCAATCAACGACAAAGGTCGGGTTCTTTAAATAAAGTGGCAGGTTGTGTCTTATCTATTGCAATAAGATAGGCAAGGATTAGAATTAAATAAATGTTCTTTTATTTAATGTTAAAAGAATACCAATGAGATACACAAATAAAATAAGTCTTAAATCTAAGAAGAAAGTTAATCCTAAATCCCCAATTACTTAAATCTACGATAACATGCAAAAATTCAATGAAGGTAAATATGCTAATTGGATTTAATAAGTAAAGTTCAAGTTCTTTCAATTACTCTGAGGACAGAAATATTTAGTCTTAGGACTCAGTTTTAATAAAACTCACTCTAACTGCTTTCTTATCATTACTGGTCATGACAACCTATGAATTTTACATATCAAAAAGTTGCACTCTACTTACAGTTGTGTAGTCTTAAACATCTGTAGATCTGTGATCACTCATAATCCAACTTTGGGTACTAAAGACTTTTAAATTAACAGGCCATTATTATAATTCACCAATCACCAATCACATATCACTCTGAAGCACAAAAAGCACACTTTAAAATGATCCGGATCGATTAGTGAGTGAGTCCACTGGAGGTGTCAAAGTGTCCCCACTAAGTTCAACAGAAGATGATTTCAAATGCGAAGTTGTCTTCCTTTCACAACGGTGGGCTCTTGACCACGCCAATTTCTTGCAATAACTTTCTCTCTTGCTTCACCAGGCTCTGAAGAATGTCAAAGATCCAATTTCCAATGATGACTCCAATTTATGCTGATTACACTTAGTTTCTATTCGCAAACTTTCCAGGAAACAGACTTCACTCCTTGCAATCCGTAAAAGATTTGCATTTTAGGCAAAACAAACAGGGTAAAACGATTAACCAAATATAATGAATCTGATAAATGTTAATCAGATTGACAAAGACATCCCCTCCTCTTGTTGAAATTTAGAATTTGCGGTTTCTTGTTGAGTAAATAAAAGTCAAATTGAGTTTCAGAGGAGATGCCACCCTTCGCAGGGGTTTACCAAGATTTCTCTTTGATAAGTCTGCTCATGCCATAATTTGGAAGGAGAAGCCAATGGATTTATTAACTGACTGTGAGGGTTTCACAGTAGTCGTGTACATCACAATCAGCCCCCCCTCCAAATTTCCTTCTTGCCGGTAAAATTTTCCAACCCAGAGAAGAGCGTGCTCAGCCTCTCTCTTTCAATCACCTTGGCAGAACTCATAAGTTTCGTTTTCTCACGCTCGCTTATATACGGAAAACATTTCCGGTCTCCCTCTTCTTTTTTCATTTTATCAAAATCCAACAAGAACAATTGAGAAAATTGCAATAATTTCAAATTCTCTACAAAATCCATAATACAAATTCCCCTTCAATTAATTTAATACGAGCGGAATCAAAAGACCAACTTCAGTTGTATTCAGATGAATCTCAAAAAGACGGTTTCTTCCCGTCACGGCGCTTCCCCTCCAACTTTCCAATTGAGTGATCTTGATTTATATCCAACTTTGGAATTACCAATTCTATCAACCCTGTAAATCCTCATCCCAAAAACTTCTATACAATTATATTCTCACTGTAAAACTGAATAATACACGCTATTATTCTAGTGACCAAGTTTCTCATCAAAATGGATCTTTAACACAACACTTGATAACGTCACAGTGGAACCCCCATATTCTAAATCTAAGGAAGCTGAAAAAAAAAGTTACATGATTTTCAAGAACAACAAATCCTCAGTAAGTAGAGCCAACTTTGAGCTGCGCAATTGTCACTTCAAGAATGCAATTTACTCAGCCAAAAGGGCCCTATTTACTGACAATCACAATAAACTTGACTTGTGGAAATACGTACGGAATACCCACGACGTTAAAAAACACGACTTCCCTAAAGAGAATTGCCTATCATACCTCAAATGGTTGAATAACCCCAACGATCAATTTTTACCTTAAGTAATTAAAAATACCTGCGCTATGGTCAAGACTTTCAACTCTCTGCCTAGGATCTTGCCCATGAAGATAAAAAGCGCCTTAAGGGCGATGAAACTTAAGAATACTAACCGAGACGGTTTGATTACTGCAACTGTCATTAAAAACTGGGGAAGTCTGGGAATTATTTTACTCGAACATTTTACTATCTATCATTAATACCAGATCATTCCCTGCAGACTTCAACAAAGCACTCATCGTCCCAATTTATAAATCTGGCCCCGGTTCGAATATCAAAAACTACCTTAGCCAAAATAAGCGAAAAAATCTCGTTCGCAGATACAATTGTCCACCTCTGGTCAGTCATCCCTAAAAAGCAATACGGTGGACGACCTAATACCCCAATCTCATATACACTATTAAAAATTCAACTAAGTGCATTGAACGCCCTCACTCGGAAACAGAAACTCCTTATCGCTCTTACTGATCTGTCGAAGGCCTTCGACAGTTTTTCTAGATCACAATTGATTGAACAGCTGTAGGCTTTAGGCATTGAAGAACCGACACTGTCCCTGATTAAGGATTTATTCTCAAACCGATACAATTTCATGATTGGCCCCAAAGATAATGTGTCTCACCCGTCGGAACGAGGAGTAATGCATGGCTCTGCATCTAGTATTACCTTCTCTGCAGTGGCAACCAGCCCATTGCTTAATTTACCCCTTAAATATAACATCTGTGCTTATGCTGACGACAATATCCTGTACAGATTCCGATGAAACCCCTGGTGAAGCCATTAAAAACATCCATCACGATCTCTCCTTGATTAAACAATGGTATGCCAACAATGAGATGACATTTAATGAATCCAAGACCCGTTTACTTAAAATCACCAATAGCAACACTATGCACTTCGACGCCCAGAAAATACTAAGCGTATTATTTGACAACAAGTTATCCTTTAAAGCCTGCATCGAAGATCTTGTCATGCAACTGAGCCGCATTAGATATCTTGTCGAGCGCCTAATAAAGACCTTGAATAGGAGAGAGATCACCATAATAATAAAGAGTTTGGTGATTTCTAAGCTAAATTATGCAATTATTTTATGGTCCTCTGCCTCCCGATTCTTATAAACGAGGATAAAAGTTGCATACAACTCAATACTACGAGCGGCTTATTCAATTCCCCGCTACACTTCCGTTACCCCATCATGCAAAGCTAATACAAGTTCAAAGAATTCTACAGGGCCTTGTATGAATGCCTAAAGAATGCCTTTCCTTATAACACTATCGAGGATTGGAACCTCCTTCCATATGAAACAAGAGCAACAATATTAAACTGTAAACTGCCAAACTGGAGTAACCATAAGATCCATGTTAACAAATTACCTAGCAATTACAATTGATTGTTTTTTACATATTGGTTATTTCTGTTCCTTGTACCTAATACCCCTCTGGGGTGCTATAATTTCAAATAAATAAACAAATAAATAAATAATAATAATACCATTGCAGTTTTTGATCTTCTGTGAACGAATACACGACGAAACGTTGTTAATTATTCATAATCAAATAACTGAATGACTCGCTGTTACTAATTCATATTTTTTATAAGTTCATATAAATGGGGGAGAGGTGTGGTCCGCACAATGATTGTCTGAAGTAAAACGTTAATGAAGCAAAATTGAAAACGCTGTTAACTTTAATGAAAGCAACAATAAATTAATTTCACAGGACAAAAGGTTGGTTATAATTTTCTTTCGTTTTACACATACAAAAAGGAAAATACAAACAAGCCACAAATTTCCCGTTGCAAGATGATACAACCACTCCAAATTTAACGGTTATATCCATATAAATTCAACATTTACATGAATGTAGAAGGTAGTGTGATATATCAAATGAAGATAATATGCATTTAACAACAGAAAGCTAACTTGCTACTGTTGGCTTGAGCGACATTTATAATACGTTATTATGGGCCAGTGATCAGGTTAATTAATCAATGAATTAATTTTTGGTTTAGTTGTATAAACAATGGCGTGGGAGGAGCAGTGGGTAACGCTGTGCATTGTAAGCAGAGAGATTTGGACATTAACTCTCTGAAAGATTGTCAGTTTGCTTTTAAAGAGGGAAAAGCTATGACGTAAGGTTCTCCACCATTTCGAGAATATTCATGTCACTTCTAGACTTCCGGTGTGGCCTTTTCCTTCCGTCCCAACTATTATGGTGCACGAAACTGTAAATCCACCCATTTGGTTGCATTTCGGTGAAAATCATGAACGTTTGGCAAAAAGTGTGCACGAAACTGTAAATCCACCCATTTGGGTGACTTTCGGTGAACGGACAACTTTTGTTGGCAACTCTGCTCCTATGCCACCTATCTGCACGCAATTTGGACGGTTTCCTGGGAGCACGCAGCCCGTTCATCGTTCCAATTTTGGCGCGTGTACGTCCGTTAGTTTCGGAAGTGGGTGCTCGACGTGGGCAGAGTTCGAAAAAGGAAAAGTAACTGCTCTTAAGGATTAAGGCCTGTGTCAACACCCTCTATAGTAATTACGATAGAGGGCGTTGCCTGTGTTCTCGATAGAAAGTTTTCCTAACAAAAATTAAAAATTGTTAGGAATAATATATCATTTGTAGCGCCGCTGGTGATTACGGTATAAAATCGCCATGACATTGACGATGCAGTGACTCATTTTACCTGAATGCAATTTAATCGTTAAATCCATCAGTAAAGTACTTATCAGAAGCACGCGTTTAATTGTAGGATTAGAGAGAATATAAAACATTTAGTGTATACGAAAGGGAAATGAGTTCTACGTTGGTTATCGAAACGATTCTTTGATCCAGCGGTCGCACGAGAGACCAATTTTAATTTCTTCTATTTCAACATTCCTTTTAATAATTACAACACCTGCGAGAATAAGGAAAGTTTTCAATTTCGTAAAGCGGTTAAAAAGTAGACGTGTAAATTGGTTCGTTCGTTTCATTGGTTAACGGCCCATTCAAACGGAACCTCATTCAAACGTTGTTTCGGGTGGTCGAATGGCGACTCGATGTGGCCATCGTGAGCCCCAAATCCGCCGTGGTTTCTGCGCCTTTGCCATCGTTTATACATAAATCGCTTCCCCCTCTTTCCAATTAACCCCAGTCAAGGCAAAAGGGGCAATGAACAAGAACAAATCCCGGGATGGCTCAGTTCGTAAATTTTACGATTTGTGTTTTAATCCCTTCTCTGTCGGAAAATGTCGTCTTCCCGCGGTACGATCCACTCGAAGCTCTAAACGCAGTAACGAGAACCATGGGAAATCTCATAATGCTAAGCTCTTTTTTTAATATAATATTTGGAGCAAATAGTCGATAAAATTTCAGGATTTTAATTTATAGCACTGTTGAAATTAAAAGAAACCGTAAATCTAAAGAGAAATACTATTTCCTGTGGGCTATAAATAAAGCTCTTAACGTATCCAAAATAGGCTTGAATTTCAAAATATTAACTGCATTTTTAATGCCTTTCTTAAAATTTATAACGTGGTAATTAAAATAAATAAATGAGTTGGAATTGTAATTGGTGGGATTCATTTTTATTTCTTTATAAACCAAAACTTCGTTGTAAAACGTAGCATTTTCTTATAAATCGCAATAATATGCATTATGATAATGGACGAGATAATCATTTCGTTGTAATGAGCACTTCATGCATTGTCTAAATATTGGACCATATAGAATATAATCTAGAGAATATTGGTTCCATTTTATGGGTGCAAATGTAATATGTAAATTTTTAGTTACGCAATTACTTTTGAATAGGGGAATCCATACTGCGCATTGGTGTGTATGAATTAGTCGTTTCACTGACCACCGGATTATAATATAGAATAATTAAGAGTTTCGGGAAATTTTTCCAAACCAATATTACACGTTCTAATTTACTGGGCCGGTGGGAATGAAATTTCTAGAAAATGAGCAACACATTTGGACGCGATTAACTATAACTTATGACACCTTGCCTAGTCAAAATAATCCCCCTGTGAATCGACACATAGTTCCCATCTGTCCGGCAGGGTCATGATCCCTGAAAGAAAAAGAGTCTTTCGAATGGGATCTGAAGAAGTCACCAATAGCAAGGTGAACTTCGTTGTCTGTCGTGAACTGTTTTCCTGAAGGAAGGGATCCAAGTGATGAAATAAAGGGTAGTCTGTAGGAGATAAATCCGGGAACTCGACAGGATATGGCAGTGTTTCATAGAATTTAAAGTTAGCGTCGTTTCCTGTGCGACATGAGGACGGACGTTGTCCTGGAGCAGAAGAACACCATATCTGCTGACCAAAAGCCGGTTTTTATCCAGCAACTTCTGGTGCAGCTATTGCAATGAAGCACAGTAACTTACCGTCTTGATAGGAAAGGACTCCGTTTAATTCTCTGGATGAGTTAACAAGGTCTCATCTGGCTTCTTAGCTAATTCAGTGTACTTCTCCTGGTTACTTCCCGGACGGGTATGGCAGTGAAAGCATTGCTTCCGGACTATTCGCTTTGTTTTTCCCTGCGTTCTTCGATTGTCGATTGTCGCTATATCGGAAAAGGTGTAATTTATATTTCTATGCTGATGATACTGCCATCATAACAACATGGGCACACCAGCAATCACACGTTATCACTCCTCTACAGAACCCCTTGAAAAAATTTGAAGATTGGTTTAATTGCTGGAAGCTGAACCTTAACGACGAAAAATGCAAGGCTGTGTTCTTCAACAAAAAGCTTAAGTGTACCCCGGATTTTCTTGTTTTACTCAATAAAAAACTCGAATGGATTGATAACTACTAGTATCTTGGCGTTATCATCGACTCGAGACTCTCCTGGGGCGAGTTTTTGGACATGCGATGCTTACTAAACCGCAATCTCAAGTCCAAAAACTCGACCCTGGACCCGTCATGTGACTTACGCTCTGAAGAAAGCGAAAAGAGGCCAAGTACAGTCTTATAGCTCTCCTAGGTTGAAACAGTGCCCTCAGCATCGACAATAAGCTACTCCAGTACAAGGGGCTTATTCGGACCATCCTCTATGGCATGCCTGCGTGGGCGACTGTATGTAAAAGCAGATGGAGTGAGCTCTAGTCTTTCCAGAATGTTACTCTGAGGACCATTGCTCAGCTTGAAAGAAGGACCATGAGAAATCAATACATCCACTTAGATTTGAACGTGACTCATATTGGAAAGTTTATCCAAGGTCTCCTGATGATTATGGTGCAGAGAATGAAGACTCATGACAACGACCTGGTGGCAAAAACCTGAAAAACTCAATGGAAATGAAGTGGCATACGAAGTATCGAAAGCCGAGACATATTCTTGATATCAACTTTGAAGACATTGGCAACGTTTCCTTCCCCGATTATTGGAAGATGTCATACCCCCGCCTTTTTTTTTTTTTTTTATTTTTTTTTCTGTCAATCAACAGTCAATTTTATTTTTTTCTTTTTTCATAATGTGGAAGACCTCTTGGGTTAATCAGGCTTCTTACCTACCAGTGTATTTCGTTTGGTATTTATTCTGGAAGGGTGAGCTTTGTGAAAGCACTGCCTCCGTCCCAGCTGTACAAATGTACGCTTCACTCCTCGATTGTCGATTGTAGAGTTGCTAAACCATTCCAGTTTCTGCTTTCTCTTTCCAACACAACGGGTTGGCCGGATATTCTAGTCTATAATACAGTATTTCTTTAGATGAAAATGTTGTTGCTTAATTTAATTCGTTCAATTTAACTTAAATCAAAGTTAATGTAATTAAATGAAATCCTATATTTATAATCAATTTTCCGTCTCAGTACTTCTCTCCATATTCTTAAATGCATTCTTTCATTTAACCGTAACAAAAGGGTTCATAAAGTAATGCAAGTGATTTTATTGTGAAGCGACTATACGTCGCAGCGCGTTCGAACCGCTTGGCTTCACAACGCGCACAAGATCAGTCTGTTCCGAGCAGTGGTTCCGTCAGTAGCGTTGGTTTTGTGAAGCTCGTTTCGAAGATCGTGTCGTGACGCGCGATGGAGCAAACGATCGAACAACGGTACGCGATCAAGTTCTGCGCCAAACTTGGCAAAAGTTATACCGATACTAAACAAATGATCCAGCAAGCCTACGGACACTCTCGTCTTCGCAAGTTTGAATCGACAACCCCCGCTCTGGGCGGCCATCAACCAGCCACAGATGTCACTCGTGTGCGCGATTTGTTGAACTCTGACCGTCAAATGAGTGTTAGGATGATTTCACAGACACTGAACCTTCAAATGGCCACTGTGCACTCAATCATGACAAATGATCTCAACATGCGCTCTTCGCGTCCGTGGGTTCCTGGCGAAGCACAACTTGGCAACTTGCCCCAGCCCCCTTAAAGTCCCGACTTGGCCCCGACAGACTTTTTTGTTTCCGAGGATTAAGACCGCCCTCAAAGGACACACTTTTGATGGCACTGAGGGGATCCAAGCCGCCGTGACGACCGCTCTGAACGAGGTTCCCGTCGAGGCCTTCCAGCTTCTAGCGAGCGTACCGTGCCTGGGAAAATCGCTGCAAAAAATGTATAGATACACGATGGGAATACATCGAAGATTTCTAAAAAATTTTAACAATATCTTGAATAAATTTTTACGACAACACTTGCATTAATTTATGAACAAACCTTGTATAAAACCAGATTTATTTTCGTTAAATGATGGTTGCAGTACAAAGGTATGTGAAAATGGACTCCGGAAAGATTTATGGGTGGAGGGGTACGTCACTCTTTTCCGAGAAGAGGTATTGTAATCGACAAATAACAGGACGATGTAAAGCTATTGGAAGCCTGTTTCTGTGAGGACAGTCCTTCGTATAAGGAGTATGAAATTGGAAAGGGACGATCAGAAAACCGTTTCACAGCTCCCAAGCGTTCAAAATCACAAATCGTAACCGAAATTAAGTCGAAGCACTGTCGCATAAGTTCTGCAAGAGAATTTTTCCACATAGCCAAGAAGCTTAATATATCTCAAAAGACAATAAATAAGACAATTCGAGTAGGTCTGCGCAGTGGCGTAGCGATGGGAGGAGGGCATGATGCCCCGGGCGCCATTTACCCTCGTACTAGATCTGCGATTTGACAAGGGATTTAAGTCGCCAAGTTCATAAACTCCTCCCTCGACACATCGTAGAATTGAAGTGTGTCATCACCCCAGACGAGGATTAGGTTTATTTGAACCATAGCAGCAAAAAAGCGAGCCATATTTTTTCATCCGTATGACTCTTATCAACCTTCTCTAATAAGGTGCCACCATTGAAAAGAAAACTTTTTGATAACGTTGCTGCTGGGCCTGACACATTGCTATTATTTTCTTGTTTTTTAACGTCCCGTTGGAACTTACTTTCTCGATAACTCTCGTATTTGTATTAAAAATTGTGCATTAGACCTAAAATTTATATTGCATCCTATGAGTACCTTAATTTACCTAACCGGTTGTCCAAATCGTATTCAAATATTTTCGAGAAAATGCTTTTCCTACCTCCCCAATGTTTTTTTATACAAACAACCTTGTGTTCTGATAATCTAGGATCTACTCAGAAAAACAAGGTTTACATTAACAATTTACTTTTTGGTGGGCAAACATTTGCTAACGTCCTCATTTTGGACGATGTTCCCTTTACCCCTACTGTATATTCATCTAAAGAGAACGGCAATAGAATTTTTAAAATGCGACCATTTTTTTCTCGTTCATGCGATACGCGGGAAATAATTCTTATCCGCTCATCTCTTGTGCACATTTATGAAATTTCCGACAAGATTAATTTACATGAACAAAATTAATTAATTAATTATACACAATCTCTCTCTCTCTCTCTCTCTCTTTATTTTAGATTCCATTCACTATAAGATTTGTTTTCAATCAATATCGACAATAAAATTTGTTAAATCCTAGGAATAAACGGAAATTTCCTCTTTCAAAGAACCCCTCCGTTTATTCTACAGACTCTTCTTTTCTCGATCAATCCATCAGAGAAAGCAGTAGAACTACTAACATTAGCGAAGGACGGTGTCTATGGTTTCTTGAGATTTTTTTTATCCTCAAAAGAAGTGAGTCGGCAATTTTGCCGCCGATTTTTTTTCAATTATCTCCCGATTCTTTTTTTAAATGTTTTCCCCTTTAACTTTTTCTACTGAAAAGAAAAAAAAAGTCCACCGTCCTCCAATCAATCGAAGCTATATCGATTCCTCGTCTTCATCATTTTCTTCTACTTCTTCTTCCCTAACTAAAAGTTTCTGAACTTGGAACTTTTCCTTTCTTTACTTTTATGAAATGCACTGAGTTCAAGCGAACTCATTAACTATGGGATTTACTCGGTCGATAATCCTTTCCGAGTCGAATTTACTCTGCAAAAGCTGCCATTATCATAAGTTCTTATGTGGCATGAATGCAGTAAAAATTAATCACATGACTAAAATTGTAAAGGACGGGAATGCAATGAATATAACGAAAAATGATTGAGCAGGTTTCTTTAAGTTACTTCTTTTATCAATACTACAGTATTCACTGAAGTGCTGCAGAAGTCAATGTATAGTTTGCTAATAAAAGTCAAAGCATAACTTACTAAGGATTTTTATTGATTAACTTGTTACGTCCAACCTTTAAATAAGACCAACAAAAAACGGAAAACAAATACAGGGCAGGACGAAATAATGGCTAACACTACCATTTATATTACTGCATAACTACTTTGCAGACCTTTAAAGTGGATATTATACAAAAAAAATTTGAATCTCAATATACCTGTTGGTATTCTGATGTTTAATTGAGGGCATTCTCACAGATTTCCAACGAGGGCACAATGTTTGGATCTCGGCTAGCTGGGGCGTCTGTTACAATAGTCGTCTTGTTACATGGGAATATCGAGAGCTACTGTATCAAAATCATGACTGCATACAGTATTAGTAACAAAAAACATCATCTACAAAACACAAGAGTGATAGAAAACCGATGCTGACTGAAAGAGCCAGGAGGGCATTGAAGAGGTTTGTTAACACCAACAAGAAGACCGCGAAAGTGACTGCAGTTCTCAGTCTGCATTTGCAGTACCCCATATCCACAAAAAGAGGGTGCGGAGAGAATTTGACATGAATAGCAACTTGAGCAATATTCATGGACAAGCTGCTATTGCCAACCAATTTTTCACCCAAATCAATGCAAAAAGGAAACAACAATGGTGCCATGAACACAAAAAGTAGTGCGCTGAGTTCAGATAAATCCACATCACATTATTTCTCACTGCAGGACGTTACCTTTTCCGGCCTCTTAGAAAGAACCTGAGCAGTGTTTGCATGCATAATGGCTAAATATCCCATTAGAAACAATCCAGGAGTTTTATGTATCCATTCCAAAACGAATTCACGCTATTTTAAGCAAAAGGCGGATCTACACTCTACTAATTATGTTTTTCGTAGGTCTTTCCATTATTGTGTCCAACCCCTGCCTATCTAACACACTAAAGGATAAGGAGAACCTAAAAATATGGATGCGAAGTCTTCGAGAGAAGAAACACCACTTTTACCGAGTAAATATTCACACTCGAAGGCGTTTGTAATTGGAAACGCCCTACATTGGGAAAGCCCTACATTGTAATTGGGAAAGCCATACATTTTTTCTGAGCCGTTAATAAAGATAGAAAGTGAAGTGTTGAACATTTGAAGTTTCCCGGATTTGTGTGCGATTATTAGTAATCTGTTAAAATATCGTCTGTGAAGTATCGTATTAAAAACAACGAACTGTAGTAATTCTTGCTTGCGGGGAAACGGGGAAAGAAACTGCAAAAGTAAATATCCACAATCATCCTTGGTCACTGAGTTTGAGTTCAAGAGGAAAAGGACTAGATTTACATGCACTTGTTTCTGCTGGCTTAATACCGTACAAGATGCGTGAAGACAGTTACCATGTACTGGTGTACACGATCCGCAACGATCGATAAATAACCAAATGACAGGAAAACTTATCATAAACATTGTCACAACCAGCTTCTGTCCCTCCAGCAATGGTTGCAGCGATTCTCTTCAGAGGTTTCCCGCCGATTACGATAACGTCTAGCCACTCGATGGAGCAGAAACCGAGACTCGTCGGAGAAGACAACTCATTGTTTATCACGAGAAGTCCAATACCTGTACTGCAATGCAAAGAGCAGTCCATTTCTGCCGGTGCAAATGCACAGTTTGCTTCGGAGCCCCATCTGCTCCGAGGTTCGCTGTCCTCACCTTGTCGACAGGTTCATTTGGACGGTGAGTTGTCAACCGTCGTAATCATGCAACACTTCGAGTCAAAAGTGTGTCCGATTTTAACAGCTTATATTTGGCAATTTATATCTGAATGTTACATCATTAATTTCCCGCATGTACTTATTAAATACCGAAAGGTGCTTTATGTTTTTATTAGGGGATTTCGTCTATCCGTCTGTCTATCGCTCTGTCTGTCACTCGAATTTCTCGAAGCGTATGAAAGATTTTCAAAATCTTTTTTCGCCAATCGATGTACAGTCGAGCCCCGTTATTACGTATCTTAGGGCATCAGAAATTTTGTTCGTATTACCAGATAATGAAAGGAAACCCCGGCGGTGCAGTGTTATGAATCAAGCCTCAGACCAGATTGTTAAAAATTGTCGTTATTCGTTTATTTCAGATAAATACAGTTTCGCTATTAAAAGAAGGCACATGACCTTGTTTGAGACAGAAACGTTATAGTTCAAATTCAGCCAATCACGTTCGTCCTTACCCTCCAACTGCCAGCGCCTGTTTTTTTTATAGTGATTTCATTCAGGTCAAAGCAGGAGTCAAAGCCAGTATGCCTAAGGGGCTTTGCTTAGGTGACCATGAATTAAAGTTGCCTTGAATAGAGATTATGACTTAATCCTCTCCCGTACCATGGCAACATATTGGCTCATGTGCCAAGATAAATTAGACAGATTTTACATGGTTACATGAACAAGTCTACCCGTTTAAAATAGCATTATTCACACAATTATACAAATTGAAAAGATCTGGTGGAACATCATTACCATATAGAATATGCGAGACATGTCCAGAAAGTAAGGTCCACTACAACTTATTTAGTGAAACAGAGAATAATAAACCATTAAGGAATGACATAACCAAGTACCGAAAGGCTAAACTAATCGCATAAACTATGTGAAACATAGTCCCAAAATTTTTGAATTGCTTTAGAAAACCTTAAAGCAGGTACCATTGAGTCAAATTCGAGAATCTACGAATTTTATAACTATACTTGTTGTTACTTGTTGTTGTTACTTTTAAATATTCATTCATGGCATTATGTTGTTACTTGTTGTTTGATATATTACATGCCCTATCTTAGCATTGAAAATTAATAATGGTACAATAGTGGTATCATGAGAACAGGTACCCCTGAATAAATATCGGCTTCGTCGAATTTTGTAATTTCTCTTATATATTCGTTCATAGCATGTCGATAGAAGTTGTTTGATATATTTCATGGCATATTTAAACGTTGAAATTTATCAATGGTACCATAATGATATCATTTGAACATGTACCACTGAATCAAATTCAATTATCTTCGAACTTTGTAATTATTCTTATATTCTCGTTCATAACAGGTCGTTCCGAGTCGTTTGATATATTACATGCCATATCTTAGCAATGAAAATATCCAGTGGTAAAATTGTGGTATCATTAGCACAGGTACCCCTGAATAAATATCGACCTTCTTCGAACTTTGTAATTATTCTTAAATATTCTTTCATAATGGGTCGTTCCGAGTCGTTTGATATATTACAAGCCATATCTTAGCAGTGAAAATTTCCAGTGGTACAATAGTGGTATCATTACAACATGTACCACAGAATCAAATTCAACCATCTTCAAACTTTGTAATTACTCTTATACACTGAACGACCAATTTATTAGAGATACCTCTAACGGAAAATGGTTCGGCCTCCCAGTGACACTCAAACAATGGACAGGCCGAAGCGGTGTATAAAAAGGGATGCATTAGATCACAAGTTGCAGTCAGCACATAGCCTAATAATACGAAGTCTGTACACTCCGGAGTTTCCTTTGATTCCTGATTTCCATCTGCGCATGACCAAATACCTAGCGGACGGCCCCAAAATCACATTTGAATAAGACTGCGTGTATTTTTCAAGAAATTTCGCTTTAACTTTCCAGTCACAATATATTACTGCTTCTTCTTTTTCTTTCTTATATATAAACAAGCTAGAAACTAATTCTTTTTCGGAAGTTTAAATATTTTGTCGTTAAACGAAATTTTAACGCAGTTAAAATAATGTAAATATCTTCAAGAGCACATAAGGATCGCTTACGACCACTCGCAGCGAACCATAGCCAACTGACAAGCGATTTCCCATTAGTTGGAGAATTTTCACGTCATAACGATGCGTGTGTTAGCACTAAGTTCAGGGGCCATCCGTTAGATTCGCTGCTTGTAGATTCGCCACTGAACACTGGATGAGTGGAAGAAGGTCACCTGGTCCGACGAATCGCGGTTACTACTTCATCATGCGGACGGCAGACTGCTCGTCTAGCGCAGACAGCACGAGGCCATGGACCCATCCTGTTAGCAGACAACCGTACAGGCGGGTGGAGGAGGAGTGCTGGTCTAGGGTGTCTTCTCTTGGGACACACTGCGTCCTCTGATATCTGTAAAAACATCCCTGAGTGCGACACGCTACCTGAACATTGTTGCCGATCAGTGCACCCGTTCATGAGGACTGTCTTCCCTGGTGGAGACGGACAGTTTCAGCAGGATAATGCCTCCCTGTCAGCGTATTCGAATGGTCTTGGACTGGTTCGAGGAACATGACGCAGGCTTTCACCTGCTTCAGTGGCCAGCTCGGTCGCTCGATCTCAATCCGATCGAGCATTTATGGGATGAAGTGGAGAGAACCATCCGACGCCTTCCCACACAACCGTCCAACTTGCACCGATTACTGGACGCTGTGATGCTAGCCTGGGCTGCTATTCCTCCGCAACGGTTTCAACACCTTGTTGAATCCATGCCAGCACGTATTCAGGCAGTTCTCGCCGCTAAAGGACGACCAACACGCTATTAGCGGGGTATCTCTAATAAATTGGTCGTTCAATGTATATTCGTTCATGACAGGTCGTTAGAGACGTTTGATATAATGTATTACACGCTATATCTTACCCTCTAAAATTTTCGCTGCTATCATTAGGGGTGGCCAGCACGATCTACGAATATGAACTCGATTGAGCACGCAGGGGAGAAAACTTAGATAATAACGTTTTATTCGCTCTTATTTTATCATTTCGAGTTGTTTGATATACTACTTGCTATATTTTATCATTGAAAATTTTGGAGAGTATTATAAGGGGTCTCTGAGCATGAACACGATTGAGCATGTAGGGGAGAAAACGTGCATAATAACGTTTTATTCGCTCTTCTTTTACCATTTCGAATTGTTTGATATACTACTTGCTATATCTTATCATTGAACTTTTTGAGGGTGTCATAAGGGTACATTTAGAGCATGTGCCATTGTATGGATTACGACCATATTCAAAATGGTTCATTCGCGGAACCATATTTATAAATTGGCGAAAACTGCAATTAATAACCGCTACATCTCCTCGTTACGATTTGTTTGATGTATTACTTACCATTGAAAATTGCTAGGTGGGGTCATAAAGGTACCATTTGTGCACGTGCCATTAAACCGATTTCGATCATCTTTGTGACTGTTTCGTGCCATGAACTATATTAATCGACTGACGAAAACAGATTTTGAAAATCTTTCATAGCCTTGGAGGAGTTAGAGTTACGGACAGACAGACAGATATGTTTCCTTACAATGATAGCATAAAGCACCTTTCGGTACTTAATAAGCAAAATAAATAAATAAATAAATAAATAAATAAATAAATAAATAAATAAATAAATAAATAAATAAACAAACCAAGTACCGAAAGGTTAAACTAAACCATTCGCGGAACCAAATTTTTAACTGCCCTGTGTTAACATGATACCATTAAACCACGTACCTTTCAACCAATTTGGATTATCATTAATTTTACCTTGTATTCATTTATGACATATCATTCCAAGTTGTTTGATATATTACATGCCATATCTTATCTTTGAAAACTTTGTAGGGTGTCATAAGGGTACCATTAGAGCAAATGCCATTGTTTCGATTACAAACATTTTCAAAAAGGTTCATTCCCAGAACCATATTATCAATTGGCGAAAACAGTAATTTATATCCGCTTCTATCTCGTCATTACTTGTTTGATATACGAGGGGAGTTCAATAAGTAATGCAACACATTTTTTTTCTCGGCCAATTTTGGTTGAAAAAACTGGACATTTCTTGTGGAACATTTTCAAACATTTCCGCTTCGTCTCGTAAAGTTTCATTGACGTCCGATATGTGACAGCGCTATAGTGAGCTGTTAAAGTGGCGTCTACCATTCATAGGCGCTTGCAGAATGTCTACGGTGAGTCGTTGGGCAAAGCGTGTGTCATCACCGCCGCAAGGTCAAGCAGAACTGTCTGATCTCCCGCGAGCTGGCCGGCCGTGCACAGCTCTGACTCCTTCAATGTCGGAACATGCGAACACTCTCATTCGAGCAGATCGACGGATTTTCATCTGTTTGGCCCAATGAAGAACGCAATCCGTGGGACACACTACGCGGATGATGAAGCAGTTATTGATGCAGCACGACGTTGGCTCCGACATCAACCAGTGGAATGGTACCGTGCAGGTGTACAGGCCCTCACTTGAAGGTGGCGTAAAGCCGTAGCATGGAATGGAGATTACGTTGAAAAATGGTGATGTGTAGCTAAGAGATTGGGGAATAACATGGTGTATTTGAATGCTGAATAAAACAACCCCCTTTTCAGAAAAAAATGTGTTCCATTACTTATTGAACTCGTATTACTTAATATATCTCTGCATTGAAAATTGCTAGATGGGGTCGTGAAGGTACCATTTCTGCACGTGCTATTGAACCGATTTAGATAATATTTGTGACTGGTTCGTGGCATGTGTCATATACATCGACCGAGGAAAATAGTAATGAATAACCGCTTTTATCTGGTTATTACGATTTGTTTGATATATTAATTAATATATCTTCCCAATGAAAATTGCTAGGTGGGAATATAGAGGTACCATTTGTGCACGTGCCAATGAACCGATTTAGATAATATTTCTGATTGGTTCGTGCCATGAACCATATTCATCGACTGACGAAAACAGATTTTGAAAATCTTTCATAGCCTCGGAGGAATTAGAGTTACGGACAGACAGACAGACACGTTTCCCCATATTGATAGCATAAAGCACCTTTCGGTACTTTATAAATAAACCATTAAGGAATGACATAACCAAGTACCGAAAGGTAACTAAACCATTCGCGGAACCATAGTTTTAACCGCCCTATGTTAACATTGTAAGTCTCTAACGGAGCATAATGAACCCATTAAACCACGTACCTTTGAACCAATTTGGATTATCATTAATTTTACCTTGTATTCATTTATCACACATCATTCCAAGTTGTTTGATATATTACATGCAATATCTTAGCATTGAAAGTTCCAATGAACCATAATGGTTCCACTAAACCAGGTTCCTTGGAACCAATTTCGACTATCATTAATTTTACGTTATATTCATTCATGACACATCATTCCAAGTTGTTTGATATATTACATGTCATATTTTAGCATTGAAAGTATCGAATGGACTTATAATGATTCCATTAAACCACATACCATTGAACCAATTTCGACTATCATTAATTTTACGTTATATTCATTCATGACACCTGATTCCAGTTTGTTTGATATATTACATGTCATATTTAAAATATTGTCTTATCATTTAAAATTTTGTGTGTGTCATAAGGGTATTATCAGAGCACATGGCATTGTTTCGATTACAAATATTTAGAAAATAGCTCATTCCCGGAACCATATTTATTAATTGGCGAAAATAGTAATTTATATCCGCTTCTAACTCGTCATTACCTTATATTTGATATATTACTTAATATATCTCTCCATTGAAAATT
>JAHWFO010012261.1:1480575-1548732 GCA_023313115.1 Rhysida immarginata | reverse complement strand
ACCCCCGTATACCAATCCAAAACCAAACTAAATAGTGCAGATGAACATGCCCATAGTAAGCTACATTCCGAATTTCAACCTCCTACCTCAAAAGAAATGTAGAAATTATGAAGGGGACGGACTGACATTATAAAACTAATAAGTAGCTCCATTCTTATTGTACTTATGAGGGTCAGTCAAATGAAAACCGAAAATATTTTTTTACAGCTCCTTTATTACAGACAGAGTTGGTACCCTATTTTTCAATGTAGTCCCCATCTTTTCGATGCTTTCCGCCATTGAGTCGGGAAGGCATGGATACCTCGGGAAAAAAAAATCTTCATATAATGGAGATCTTGCTTATAGGGATCTGCACACCGAATTTCACTCCTTTATATGCATAAATACACGTAGACCTCTTGGTCCCCTCTAATTTTCACCCCCAAAACTCCGACCTTAGTGGGCTAATCAAAACCAAACTAAATAGTGAAGGTCCACACGCCCATAGTAAGCTACAGTCAGTGACAAAAAATTAGCACCACCATCATTTTCACTGAAATTCTTTTAATGAAACAAAATTTCAAATGCTCTTTTGGAATACAGACACTTAATATCTTCAGAAACAATCTAGCTTCATAAAAATAAATTGAATGTCCACTTATAATTTAAAAAAAAAATTGTTTTACTCAGGTGATATTTCTGAGTGACAAAAAATTAGCATCAGCTACAAAAAAATGGTTTCGCCCTAAAGCTAGGCTCATTTAACTCAAGTAGGGGTGATATATTTACTTTATCATGTAGTAAGAGCAATTACTACAAGTGAAAAACTTAACTAATAAACATACAACAAGATGGGACGTGGTTCAGTGCTGTCAGAGTATGAAATTAACCCCCCCCCCTCCCCCGAGTAGGGGAAGGCAAGTGGCAGATCCTGTGGTCATCTATTTTTACCCCTTTATCTGCACGTTTTACCTCTCCCCAAGTTTTTTAATCAAGAAAATTGATTTTCTCGAACGTAAATGTAAAAAATGTAAAAAACTTCGTATCTTCTTTCCTTTTTCATCATTTCCGAACGTATGATATATAACATGCCATATGTTGTCATTGTTCTACGGACCAAGTGATTGCCACCCCCGCAAATCCGACCCCCCTGGAACAATTGGGCCTAAACTTCTAAGTACTGTATATCTTGCCTAGAGGAATCTGCACACCGAATTTCTCTTTACGCCTTTACGTACCTAAATAGCCTTTACGTACCTAAATAGCACACAGATAAGTTGCCCTCCCTGAATTCCACCCCCGTAATTCCGACCCCAGTGTACCAATCAAAACCAAACTAAATAGTACAGATGGGCATGCCCATAATAAGCTACATTCCGAATTTCAACCTTCTACCTCAAAAAAATGTAGATATTATGAAGGAATACACAGTTAAGACATTATAAAACCAATAAATAGCTCCATTCTTTCGCTACTTAACACTATAGATTATGTGCACTTGAGCAATCATGCGTCGACAAAGCGATTTCACGTGCGCGCGCCGATGTCAAGAATGCTTAAAAGATGAACAGAAAGTAACAAGTATGCCTTCAAACAAGAAAACATCTCTATTCGTGAAATTGGGCGTCGTTTGAAGAGAAGCCCAAAGGCTATTTCCAACTATTTGAGAAATCCTCAGGAATATGCCCTTACAAGGGTTCTGGAAGACCTCGTGCCCTTAATGGAAGGTCAGTTCGTCAAATTGTCAGAGCTGCATCCAACTCAAGTCAAACAGCAAAACAAATTCGTGATGAACTGCAGCTCGACACAAATCTGCGAAACGTTCAGCGTGTGATCCATGACTGCCCGCATCTTCTGCGACAGCACATCAAGAGGAAGCCACCACTCACTAACCGTCATCAAGAAAATAGACTTCAGTTTGCCAGAAAATACATGGGTTGGACTTCAGAATGGCAAAATGTCATATTCACAGATGAAAAGAAGTTCAACCTTGACGGACCAGATGGATTCTCATACTATTTTCACGATTTGCGAAAAGAAAAACAAGTTCTTTCACGAAGACAGCTTGGCGGTGGATCTGTAATGATCTGGGGTTTCCAGAAGAATTGTGACTTGAAGTTTCTCAGTGGACGAATCAATGCACAAGGGTATTTGTCAATGCTGAAAGACATTTTCCAGATTTTGGACCAATTATGACTGGAAATGATTGGGTATTTCAGCAAGATAATGCTCCCATCCACAAAGCACATGTTGTAACACGGTGGTTTGAGGAAAAAAACATCACTGTTCTGCAATGGCCAGCTATGTCACCTGATTTGAATCCCATTGAGAATGTTTGGGGGTTGCTATCACGAAAAGTGTATGAAAACAATCGTCAGTACAAAAATGCTTCTGACTTGAGATGTGCGATCATTGATGCTTGGGAAAATTTAGATCATTCATTGATTAAAGGATTAATTACTAAGATGCCAAATCGTATCTTTGAGGTAATTTCACAAAAAGGCAAATCCACCACATATTAAGACCATTCAGAGGATTTTTTTGTAACTGATGCTAATTTTTTGTCACTCAGAAATATCACCTGAGTAAAACAATTTTTTTTTAAAAAATTATAAGTGGACATTCAATTTATTTTTATGAAGCTAGATTGTTTCTGAAGATATTACGTGTCTGTATTCCAAAAGAGCATTTGGAATTTTGTTTCATTAAAAGAATTTCAGTGAAAATGATGGTGGTGCTAATTTTTTGTCACTGACTGTACATTCCGAATTTCAACCTTCTACCTCAAAAAATGTAGAAATATTGAAGGGTGATTCAAATCGTGTGTAAAATAAAACCAATAAGTGACTCCATTTTTCCGCTACTTAATAAGCTAATAGATTATGAGCACTTGAGCAATCATGCGTCGACAAAGCGATTTCACGTGCGCGCGCCGATGTCAAGAATGCTTAAAAGATGAACAGAAAGTAACAATATATTCCTTCTTGACAAATCGATTGTTATATGACATGCCAGTATCTCTGAATTCTTTACACTCACTGTTTTATCACGTGAATTCGACTTGAAGGGGTCCACGAAAAATTCTGAAAAGTTGATACGGCCGAGCTAAGACTTTGATAGTCATATTTCTAAGACAGCGGACGGCCGGCCGGATAAACGCACAGACCAAGGGCGCATTCTTATAAGTAGCTTTTATGCTAAAGCTCCTAATAAAAAAGCTGACGTTTCGGATAGAGAGTATCCTTTATCAAAGTGCAGAAGTTCATCAGAGATCACAGACGTTCTAACACTCCTGTGTTCGTCATGAACTTCCGTCCTGTCTCCAGACCGAGCGCACTTTACATTTGGCGGGATTCTGAATCGGCACAGCCATTGTAAACACGTATTACTCGAACTAGATTCCACGTAGCAATTAGGAACAGTAGCGAGAGGGAAGTGGAAGGCTATCAGTTAAAGCCTGTATACCCAACTTACGCACTAAAATATTACTTGTACGCCTACAGAGGTTGTAACCTTAATTTCCGGACACGCCTCGTATGACTATCGCTTCGCCGTATCAGTAAAGTTAAGCAACCTTGGCGCGGCCAGCTACTGATTGGGTGACAGCCAGTAACATGATAGACCTTTTGCTTGGTGAGACAGCTACTGGGGCCAGCATTATGGGGGACTCTAGCGTGATGGTCGGACCCGTGGATATGGACCAGAGTTGTATGTCCTGCAGCTGAGGGTGATTGCCACTGGTTGCGCACCCAACGATGGATTTCCATCTTGTTTTGCCTCCGTGCTTCAGAGGGAACGTAAAGCCATCGGCCCCGGCTGCTGCTGCTGTCATCGTAGCAGTCGTTACTCATTACTGGGATGGCGCAAACTTCTATAGTAGGAATAGGCACCCAGGTCATCGCTAGGGGGGTCCCACTCAGCTATGATCTACCCTCTGCCCCTGAAATCAGGCTACATGGATGGAGGGGGAGAGGGGTCCTTGGTGGAACATCACCTGTTCCCTAAATCTAAAATCGATAAGTCTATAAAGAAATGACGCCATTTCTTATGCCGTCCAACCCAATCGGGAAAATAATGTTAATAGTGTTAAAAATCTTCTTCCCTAAACTAAAAGCGGGAGAAGTTTAGGGAACGATTGCAGAAAATACGAGTGCGGAAGGAAACATGGTGTTTGAGAGAGGAGAGGAATTTGAAGAGGCGGAAGAAATAAATGGGGGCCGAGAAAGCATAAAGAGAAACATTTCTTGGAAAGAGTGAAACTGGGGGGGGGGGGGGGGTTAAGAAGGGCGAATATTCTACAGTGTATACAACGGGAAATAGTCGAGGACTTATTTCCGTTGCATGAGGCTAGAAAGAGGATAGTACGGAATTCAGAGGATCGATCAAAGGGGCTATGAGGAAATTTTAGAGCGCGGTCGATTAAGAACGGAAGGAGGCGAGTTTGTGGGAAATGGGGTGAGGAGGAGGAATGTCGGCCGTTAGATTAAAGGAGGTAGTAAGTTATGGCAAATATTAAAGCGGAAAGGGGGGTGGGATATTGAACTATCGGTGATAACTGAATCAAGGAAGAAGATGGAACCGTTAGTTTCATATTTAAAGGTAAATTTGACATGGAGGAGGAAGGAATTGAAGATGAAAGTGATGTCGGTGGAGGAAGTAAACAGGGGAATCGAAAATGATTTCGGCTTCCGTGACAAGTTCTATAGGGTGACCAAAAAGCCTGCTACGCTTCTCTTTCTATGCAGAAAAGAGGGATATACCAAATCTGTTGCAGCCAATATTTGTTGGTGATCTTCTGTCTAATTTTTGAACGATCTATTCATCTGAATATGATGCGGTTTATTTTATTGTGTTCATAATTAAATGCGGAACAAGTTTGCAATTGGAAATTTATCCCTATCTCTTACGGTTTATGAGATAAATTTTGCATATGTCCTTATTTGCATAATCAAGTCATCGGAATGTCACTAACAGGCAGCCTATTGGCTGCAACAGATTTCCGATTTATTGGCTGCAACAGATTTGAGATATCTCCATTTTCTGCATAGGAAGGAGGGGTGCAACATAATTTTTAGTCATCCTGTTTATAGGCTTATCCTCGCGATGCCAGCCACTTAGCCATTGAAAGTTACTTTCTAAAGAAACGTGAAGATGTGATGTCTGTCCTCCATGCCTCTGACTACCCTTTCAAGACTTTGATTTGGAATGTAAGGAAATTTTCAAGCCAGGAATAAAATTTTCAGCTGACTTCTCAATTCAAAGTTTTCTTATGGCGCCACATTTATGCGTTCCTGCTTTTTATTTTACTTCTTACTTTTCTCTCCTGTTTTTCAACCAATTGGTTTTATTGCTTTTTATTCCAATTACCTTGACTTCTTTTGTACCCAATCATTCTCTAACTATGTTCTGTATAAAGGGAGTCTCAAACCCTTAGAGTCAAAATTCTGCAGATGGCAGAGGACTCTAAACTGAGCATTTTGAGATAGAGAACCAATGGTCGGAAATACATATTTCAGACGCCACAAGAGATATTGTTGTCCGTGAGCACCAAGACAACGGGTTCCCTATAGTAAAGGAATAATCATATAAAGTCGTTGTAATACATGCACTTAGACTAGTGGACGCCACGTTGAACTTGCTCTGAGCAGGAAGTTGTAGCTATCTTGTTGCTATGACGTGTAAATTTGTTTACGGATAAAGAAATTGTTGTTTTATCGGAAACGTTATTATAAAAACGTTCCTCACACGTATTACGCGATCAAGATTTCCCTATATCAAAATACCCAGTTTACAGTTCTCTATAACGTATAGAATTTTGACCCTAAAGGTTTGAGGCAACCCTGTATAATAAAAGCGTATAAAATATCAAGGCATACAGGGTGAAAATTAATTCCACTGCCAAACTTGGAGAGGTAGTAGGGATAGCCGAAACAAACAACTTTTCTTTATACCAGTTTTGCGAGAAAAATTTATTTACCAACGCAGAACATTTACAGCAGAACTCCAAGACATGTGAGAACAGGACGTGTGGAAGAGGTGATACCAGTCAAACAATTGTCTGGAACGTCATGCATGACAATGGGCAACATCCATACCACGAACAGACTATTCAAGCTTTTGCGACCCAACGACTACCAACTACGCGTGCACTTTTCCGACTGCTGTCTTCGGAATGCTGCCGTCAATCCCGCGTTTGGTGAATTTGTTTTGTTTTCTGATGAAGCACAATTCACCAAGGATGGTCTCTATAATTGCCATGTGTGGAACGACACAATGTGTTTGAACAACTGCTGTAACTGCCCTGTCTTGGTAAAAAAAAATTTTCTCGTACAACTGGTATAAAGAAAAGTTGTTTGTTTCGACTATCCCTACTACCTCTCCAAGTTTGACAGTGGAAATAATTTTCACCCTATATATTAAAATAAACCATTAAGGAATGACATAATCAAGTACCGAAAGGTCAAACTAAACCATTCGCGGACCCATATTTTAAACCGCCCTATGTTAATATTGCAAATTTCGAATGGACCATAATGATCCATTAAACACGTACCTTTGAACCAATTTGGATTATCATTAATTTTACGTTATATTCATTCATGACACATCAATCCAAGTCGTTTATTATATTACATGCCATATTTTAGCATTGAAAGTTCCAATGAGCCATAATGGTTCCACTAAACCAGGTTCCTTGGAACCAATTTCCCCTATCATTAATTTTACGTTATATTTATTCATGACACATCAATCCAATTCGTTTGATATATTACATGCCATATTTTAGCATTGAAAGTTCCAATGAGCCATAATGGTTCCACTAAACCAGGTTCCTTGTAACCAATTTGGAATATCATTAATTTTACGTTATATTCATTCATGACACATTATCCAAATTTGTTTGACATATTACATGCCATATCTTAACATTGAAAATTTTTGAGGATGTCATAAGGCTACTATTAGAGCACGAGTCATTATTTCGATTTCAACCATTTTCAAAATGGTTCTTTCCCGGAACTATATTTATTAATTGGCAAAAATAGTAATATCCGCTTCTATCTCGTCATTACGATTTGTTTGATATATCACTTAATATCTCTGCATTGAAATTTGCTAGGTGGGGTCGTGAAGGTACCATTTGTGCACGTGCTATTGAACTGATTTAGATAATTTTTGTGACTGGTTCGTGCCATGTACTATATTTATAGATTGACGAAAATAGTAACGAATAACCGCTTCTATCTCGTCATTACGATTTGTTTGATATATTACTTAATATTCTTCCCGTTGAAAATTGCTTGCGGGAAAATTGAGGTACCATTTGTGCACGTGCCAATGAACCGATTTAGATAATATTTGTGATTGGTTCGTGCTATGAACCATATTCATCGACTGACGAAAACAGATTTTGAAAATCTTTCATAGCCTCGGAGGAGTTAGTGTTACGGACACGTTTCCCCACACTGATAGCATAAAGCACCTTTCGGTACTTGATAAATATAACTGGAAATCCAATGAGTTTTGGAGGAATAATAGGATACATAAAACTGTGTATACCGTTAAAGTTTGATTGAATCCCAACGAGTAGTTTCCGACTTACGCAGTCAACATCGTAATACGTGCTGGTTAGTACTCGCATGTGAGCACCGTTACAATGCTGAATGCGTAACTCGGAAACTACTCATTGGAATTCGATCAAATTTTAACGGTATAAACATTTTTATGAACTCTAATATTCATCCAAATTTTATTATCCCAAGTAATATTACAGGGTGACAATAAATTATGGCAACAGAAATGGACGCATCCAGGCGCGAATATATTAAAGCGTGGGCATTATTATTTGCACTCACTGCATGTTCATTGCAATCACTGCATATTCTTGGGCAAGTCGTCCGTGTTTCAACTCATTATGAGTTAATTGATGCGTGTTTTGAAATGTCAAGCAAACGAAGTGCAATTTTGGAGCTGTTTCGTCAAGGAAAGCGTCAATGTGAAATTGTTCGTTTGCTCAATGTTGGCAGAGACGTCGTCTCCAAAGCGGTCAAACGGTTCAAAGACCTTGGCTATGAAGGCGACCTGGACGGGGAAATAGAAAGAAAGCGTACCACCAACACGCCCAGGAACCGCAAAATCATCAAAAAGCGAGTCCAGCGAAATCCAAGGGTCTCAATGAGACAAATCGCTCGTGAGACCGGAATCGACCGCGAATCGATGCGGTAAATGCCAACAGAGGAACTCAAACTCGAGCCCTACAAGCTCCAAAAAGCCCAGCTCCACACAGACGAAAACAAGCGCGTACGGCTTCACAGATGCCGCCAACTCGAGCGTCGGGCCGCAGATGAGAAATGTAAACGCATCCTCTTCACAGACGAGAAGCTCTTCACTGTGGAGCAGGCACACAATCATCAAAACGACAGAGTGTGGTCAGAAGAGGCACCCGGCACCTCTGCAGTCATCGAACGTTGCCAAAATCCGCAGTCCGCGATGGTTTGGGATGGATGGGAGGGGTATGACGAAGGAGAGGACTGATCCAAGGACAAGACACAGGATCCAAACGGACTAGCTCTTCAAGGTATCACCTTACTCTCTTTTCAGGTATCATCTCATTACTATCATTTTACGGTGCGCCCTTTTCAGGGCGATATTCACCTTCTGTTACGTCTTATGTGCTGGTCCCTGGCGTTGGAATTAATAATCCCGTAAACCAGTACATCAAGACGCTCATTATCCTTCTGGGTCCCTGGCGTAGGGATTAATCTCCTCGCAAACCTAACTAAGGACATTTTTTTTCATATCATCTATTATTACTCTAATCATTCATGAGTGGGTCCCTGGCGTAGAATTAATTTTCTCGCAAACCTGACTTGTTCTTTTTTCTTAAAGCTAGGTGCGTCCTTCTTAGGACAGCTTCTTTAGCACACACCTAGCTGCGATGTTACTCTCCCCCTCCCCGGTTCTAAACAATTATATATGATGGCTTCGTCCAAATTAACCATGTTGAAGTAGGCTAAAGAGTCTTTGCTAGTGGCGGATGGTAAAAGTGTGTCCTGCGAAAAGGCCTACAGGGATGCCTGCTTGGATGCTAGGTTTGCTGCATTTGACCTAGTGTTCAACGAAATGTTAGAAGCTCTCCGGGATGAAATAAACGCTAAGTATAGTGCACTGGAGGAAAAAGTTGAATCCCTACACAAACGTTTTGAGGAGAAGTTCACAAGGAAATTCAATACTCTCGTAGAGATGTTATTGACAAGATAAATGAACTCAAGGAAGCCTTTGGGAAATGCTCCGGGACTCCGAAGGCAAGAAACTCCACGGAAGATAATCCAGTTCATACAGCAAGGTAAGTAATGTTTTAAGAACTAATTCCTCTTCTAATAGTGTGGAGTCTATGGATATAATAGAAAATAGTGACTGTTCGACAAACGGTGGCTGTAAGAGAAGTCACTCTGACGGAACCGATGAAGAAGTAGATGGCAGTCCCTGGATTGCTGTCATTAACAAAAAATTCAGAAAAGGCACGAGAATCGATAACCTAAAGACCGTCTCCAGAGAAAAAGATGAAGTCGTCAGCGCGTCTAGAACGAGGAATCCGAAGAATGGACAGACTCGCTCGGCTAATGAAGACCATAGGATCACGAAGAGGTATGTCCCGCCGATTATCGTGCGCACTCATGGCGCCCCGTTTAAGACGATTCTAACTGAGCTCGAGAAGCATGTTCCAGTGGAAAAGATCATTGTTCATACGGGTAGAGCTGAAGCCGTCAAAGTTAAATGTGAAGATGAAGAAACTCACAACAGGTTAGTCTCCGGAATTAAGTCTGATAATATTTTAAAAATTCAGCATCATCAACTGAAGTCGGAGAAGGTCTTGAAATACGTGATTCGTAATGTGGATGTTACGTATGACCTCGATGACTTCCAAAAAGACCTAAAAAGAGCAACTACTTCCCGGAAAAGTTAATTCGAATGAGGAAAGCCAAAGGATCCATTGATATGCCGATGGATTTGGTTCTGCTCCCGAACACCGAACACAACCAGTCATTGAACATAACATGTATTGGGCCGCTGGCAGTGCTGGTAGAGGCCTTTCGAGGCAACAAGAAGCCACTACAGTGTTACAACTGCCTGCGCTTCGGACACGTATCCATGGGCTGCACGGAAGAGCCTCGTTGTAACAAATGCGCAGAGGGGCACCAGTCAAGAGATTGTCCCAAAATTAAAGGACAAGACCCCCCAAAGTGCGTCAGATGTGGTGGACAGCACACTTCAAGCTACACGAAATGTCCAAAATACCCCCAGGTTCAAAGGATGCCTAGTTCTAAAATGACAGCAGACAAATCCTATGCTGCCGCTGTGTCTAAACCGTAAGATAAATGCCTCAACATCAACGACCTACCAGGTATGTATAAAGCAATAAGGACGTATCTTTCATCTGTTTTCTAATCTAGGCAAAAGTTACCCACAGTTGAGTGGGCTTCTTACGACCAACTAATTTTTAGTATGGCTGCACAACGTTATACTGTAATCAACAAAGGTGAACTTCGGTGCGTGATATGGAACGCCAGGGGGATCCCCCGAAAGCGTATCGAGTTTCACAATTTTCTGATAAAGCAAGAAATCGACGTTGCTTTCCTCTGTGAAACGTACCTCAAACCAAGCCAAGACTTCAATCTACCTGGCTATTGTGTGTACCGTAAGGATCGAATGGCTTCAAATGCTCCAAGATGTGCTTCTGGGGGCGCTGCGATCATCATTAAGAAGGGAATTCAACACCAAGAATTAGTCTCCAAGTCTTTTATGCAGGTATGGAATCGGTTTCCATCATTATCAATGATGTCTCCTGTGGTGAAGTGAAGTTCGTGGCGCTCTACAATTCACCTAAACATTATCTTGACGTTAGCGAACTTGATGAAATCTTCAGTGGTGACACTCCAGTCGTCTTGGCTGGTGACCTAAATGCCAAACACCCAAGCTGGAACTCCAGTACACAGAATTACAACGACATGATTCTCTATAGGTACATACAAGGAAAAGATGATATCATCGCTGCTGGACCTGTGGAGGACACCTACTTCGACCACTCCCCTACTAGTGACGTTTTAGACATCTCGCTCTTGAAGGGTTTCTTCAAACCGTACAATATCTTCACGATTGATGACCTTTCTTCTGACCACAAGCCTGTGGCGTTGAACTTTGACAATGTTGACATAAATTTCCGAGAGGAACTCATACATCATCAAGACTGGAAGCTCTACAAAGATATTCTTAAGCACTATGGCTGCCATCCCGACGTTGCGTACTGTACGGAGGACATCGTTCAACGTGTTGAAGACATCACCAGATGTACCAACAGTGCCATAGAAGCTAGTTACTATTCATCTGAGAATAAACCTCCTCATCAAATCCAACTCACTCCTAGAATCCAGCGCCTAATTGCTAAAAGAAACAGGACACGTAGACTATGGCAACGCTACCACGAACCTTGGCTCAAAACTAAGTACAACAGGCTAGTGCGAAGAGTTCAAGAGGAGATAAAAGAGCTTCGCGACGCTAGATGGAACGACAAACTCAAAAGCTTGTCGGCTCGCGACAATTCCATTTGGAGTATGGTCAGAGCATTACAGAAGAAGAAGAATGATACGCTTCCTCCACTCCGTACCCACAAGGTGACTATGTGCAAACTGATCAGGACAAAGCCCAAGTTATTGCAGATTCACTTGAAATGCAATTTGTTACTCCTATCAACAACAATCCCGAGAGTCAAATCATGTCTCAGCGTGTGGAAGATGGTCTTGTCAACTTTGATGAATTCCCGCAGCATTTAACGAAGAACAACATCGAGGCCGGAGAGATCGCCACCATCATAAGTAAACTGAAATAGAAGAAGGCTCCAGGAAGAGACAAGGTGAGCAATAACGCCCTTATGAATCTCCCAAAGAACTTTATTGACTTTCTCACCAATATCATTAGCGTCTGCTGGAAATTTTCTTACTTCCCTGCATCTTGGAAACAATCTATTGTTTTGAGTATCCCCAAGCAGGGACAAAATCTAGCAATTCCTTCGAACTACCGACCTATTAGTCTGCTCCCCTCAATGTCTAAAGTTTTGGAGAAAACGATCCTCGTCAGATTCCAAGACCACTGTCTCGCCAATTATCTTCTTCGGAAAGATCAGTTTGGCTTTCGTGCCGCCCACTCTTGTCAGATGCAGATATGGAGGCTCGTAGAAGACCTGAGCACCCCCTTGAACCTTTCCAGGTACTGCGGAGCGGTATTCCTCGATGTCAGTAAAGCTTTTAACCAAGTGTGGCCTAGGGGCCTTGTCTACAAGATGATTAGAGACGGGTTTCCTCCTGATTTGATTTTGATGGTGAAATCCTTTCTCACTGACAGGCCATACCAAGCTAAAGTTGGTGAAAATCTATCCACGCCCCGTGTTGTAAAGATCGGTGTCCCTCAAGGTTCTGTCCTCGGGCCCGTGCTATTTAATTATTTTGTGCATGATTTCCCGAACCCTAAAAATTGTAATCTATATTTCTATGCCGACGATACTGCCATCATGACGGGCACACATGCCGGCTAACGTTATCACTCGTCTGCAGCACGCCTTGAAGATGTTCTAAGACTGGTTTACCTGCTGGAAGCTGAACCTTAATGTCGGAAAGTGCAAGGCTATGTACTTTAACAGAAAGTTCAAGCGTCCCCCAGATTCTCTTGTTCTATTCAATAAGAAACTGGACTGGGTAGACAACTACTCGACTCAAGACACTCTTGGAATCCGCTCTGACAAAGCGAAGAGGACTAAGTACAGTCTCATATCTCTCCTTGGCCGCAACAGCACCCTCAGCATCGACAATAAGTTACTTCTGTACAAGTCGATTATTCGGACCATACCCCTCTATGCCATGCCATGCCTGCGTGGGCGACTATCTGTAGAAGCAGATTGAGTGAGCTACAGTCATTCCAGAATGTTACCCTGAGGACCATTGCCCTGCTTGACAGAAGGGCTATGAAAAACCAATCCATCCACTCGGATTTAGACATTGTCCACATCGGAAAGTTTATACAGGATCTCCTTTTGATTATGGTGCAGAAGATGAAGATTTATGACAATGACCTAGTGACTGGAATACTGAAGAACTCAATGGATATGAAGTGGCATATGAAGTATCGAAAACCAAGGCACATTCTTGACATCGACTTTGAAGACATCAGCAACGTCTCTTTCCCGGACTACTGGAAGATGTGATAAGCTTCTTTCTCCTTGTTTTTTATTTCGTTTGTATTTTGTTTCTGACAATCGTCAATCTTATTTTCTTTTTTGTATAATATGGAAGACCGCGTGGGTTGGTTAGGCTTCTTGACTACCTCAGTGTATTTCGTTTGGAATTTATTCTGGTTCGATGAGCTTTGTGAAAGCGCTGCTTTCGTCCCATCTGAAAAAATGTACACTTCACTGTTCGATTGCCGATTGTCGACTCCTTTCATAACTTCAGGATAATTCTCTAATATTCTACTTGCTTTTAGAGAATTATCTTTTTTGCTTTGAGAAAGGATATTCTCTATCCGAAACGTCAGCTTTTTATTTTAATTTTGATTAATTATTTTTGTTTATTATATCTTATTTTTTATTCATTTTGTATTTTTAATTAATAACTATTATTTATTGTATTCCAGGGTTCTTGTGTCTCGTCCTTCTCTAATTATATATCCGTCCATCAGGGAAACCAAATATTTCCGGATACCTGTAACTTTGTGTGATTTCACGAAAATTAATATGGTGTTGAAACTTCCCATTGCGGCTTCTAATCTCCGAGGAAGACTTCAGGAATTTTGTTCCTTCCTGCCATATGTTAGGCAATATAACCTAGCCCTAGTCGTCGCTCCAATTCACCTCACAGGCGGAGATTTATATCGGTGTTCTGTGCAGGTCAGTCCATTTCTTATATTCCATTTTCTCAAACTATTCCAATTCCAAACTTTTGCACAATGTTAGGAATGGGGAAGTCCCGCAGCGACGAAAAAGACGTGCCCAAAATGACGTCACAGTTCTTGCTACTGGAATAAATTGGCCAATCTGAACCAGAAAAATGAGCCTCCTATCATGATACCGTCTCCTCCGAACTTCACAGCAGGCACAAGGCAGTTAGGCATGAAGCTTATGCCGGGTATCCGCCCGACATAAACTCGACCATCTGATTGTAGCGTATGCCTTTATGACAATCTTTTAAGTGTCTAGTTTGTTAATTTATTGTATGCTGCGATACTGTGAGATTGGTGTGATAATTTTAATAGCTTGCTGATACCCAGTTTTGGGAAGCTTTTCTGAGAAATTGCGCTAGAGATGAGGGGATTGTTGCATAGTCAGCAACAAAAGAGTGAGAATTTTGGAAAAAAAATAGAAAATAAAATTCGAGGATGGCCGGGAGTCCTGGTAAATAAGAGGATGAAACCTGAAATAAGTGAGGCATGATGCTGACTGTTTTAATTGACGAGTAACATTAATGGAGTTATGCCCTTTAAGCTTTGGTAATATTGGTACCTGGAAGCTATTCCCATAGGAATTGGATAGTAATAGAAGCTGTTGCGTGTTTGCGGAATCTGGATTTGGAACGTCGTCCATGCTTATGAAGAGAACGACTGACAAGTAACTCAAGCCTCTGAGGGTAATTCATGCATGATTGCTTATTGTGTATTATGGAATTAAACGATGTGAATCGATTAATTAACTGCCTATTCATGTTGTGTGATTATTAACTACACGATTGTATTGATTTGTGCTTTCAAAACCTATCCTGGATGGCGCTTCGTCTATTGAAACATGGACTTATATTGTCATGAAGGATGTATATGTCATGCAGTGAAGTCATAATCTACATTCTTCTCATAGGAATTGGCAAAAAGAAAGTTCTAATTGACTCTAGATACTCTATTAATAAGACAAGGGAATAGAAGATTTAAGATTAGCAGAAGTACTAGCTCAGAGAGCGAGTTCCAATTCTAAAATCAGCTACGTATTGATGCACATTACCCCATAGTTTGGGCATTTTCTCGTTACGTAATAAATGCAAAGTTGAATAATCTCACACTGTTTTTTCCGGGTTTTAATTGGTTTCCAGGATATATTCCTGATGGTTCCCATTTGTTGGTGCGCAAAACGCCATTATGGGACAGCGCAAGAACATCTGATTGCAGCGCTGCAGAGATTCGTCGCTCTTTAAGACATGGATAATAATCATAATTATAAACTGGAGATAACCTCCAAACACAGATAATAATTTTTCGATTGAGAAATGGAAGAAAAAATTCTGCGGCCTGGATTCGAACCAGGAACCACGACTGTCATGGTCGACGCCTCTACCAATTGGGCTATCGCAGACACCCGGACAGCCAAGCTGACAGTCCATGACAGTCGAGGTTACTGATTCGAATCCAGGTCGCAGAATTTTTCCTTCCATTTTTCAATCGAAAAATTATTCAGTGTGTTTGGAGGCTATCTCCAGTTTATAATTATGATTATTATCCATAAGACATGTTTCTTATTGTTGCACGGTCCACTCAATGAGCTGCACATCATTTTGCATTGATGCTGGGTTTAGGATTTAGTTCCCGGCGAATGATCATTGTGCTGGCGGCATTTGAAGTGGTATTTCGAAACTCTATAGCAACTGCGTCGTGTCACATGTGCAAACACTTTCTTTGGGCTACCACTTGGCGGCTTCTATGATATTGCTCTTTGGATTACACTTACAGCTGAACTGGGAATTTGCAGAATGAGAGAAATCTCGCGTACAGACTCGTCTCACAGCTGACATGTTATTATGGTATCGTGTTGGAACTGCCAGAGCTCTGTTGAGAGATCCATATTGCACCAATATCAATAGTAAATGAGTCTAGTAAGCCTTGTTTCTATTTATATTATTATATTATTTATTATATCATAGACATGTAGCTTAGGACAAGTAACATTGTTTTGTAGGAGTTTACAGGAACTTTTGATCTCATTATGTATAGGGTTATTAAAAAAATAAAGACATAAACACATTATTCAATTCACAGGTTTCTACAACACAAAGGAAAGTGTTAATGTGCTCCTTTTAAAATCTAGGAGGAGCACGGTAACGTCAAAGTCTAACAGACTAAATACCACCAATGGTGATACCATAATCATACCGGGCTTTGGAATGGAATGGAAGTTTAGTTTATGGGTGCTTCAACTGCAGCGGTCATTTGCACCCTAACAAAATGTTTTTCAAAACTTATTTAAGATACTCTGTGATTTTATAATATTCCTATTTAATATTCTTATTAAAAGTAAATATGTACATAAATGTACAAAACATTTATAGTAGTAGACAAAACAAAAATCAACAAGACATATACAACTAATAGCAGTGTAAAAATATAATATATAAAGAAACAACTTTAAAATACAACTATATACAAGTGTAAAAGAGAGAAAAATTAACTTTCATTTTAAAATATAAAAGATGTCTACAAAGTCAATAAGACGTGTAGACCAACTTTAATAAGGTATAAATATAATAAAATACAATCAAAATTCAACTATATATAATTAATTACATACGGATATTTAGATATGTGTATACAACTTTATGACTTTCAAAAATTTTAATATTTTTCTAATTTGCATTTGATCGTCTCCCAGCATATGATGATAATCTCCTTTGAGCCCCAATGAACCTCGTACTGATGTATAGTTAGGACAACTGAAGATTATGTGTCTAATTGTTAGTCTTTCTCCACAAGAGCAGTTTGGTGTATTTCCTTTATTCAATAAGTGTACGTGAGTAAGTCGTGAATGTCCGATTCTCACTCTGGCCATCACGACCTCTTCTCTTCGGAAAGAACTACAACTAGATGCCCAATGTCCGATGGTGGGTTTCACTTCGTAAAGTTTGTTAACACCAACTGTATTCCATCTCTCCTGCCATGCACCCAGAAGTTTCCTATTGATCACTGGCTTCATATGCTCTGGGAGGAGCGGGATATCCATGATTTTTTCCTTTGATATTGCTTCTCTGGCAGCCCGATCGACAACTTCGTTTCCTCGAATGCCCATGTGACTGGGCACCCAGCAAAAGATTACCTCTATTTCTCTCTGAGAGAGAAAAAAAAGTTTTCTTTGTATGTTCTGAATGAACGGGTTGGTAGGAGACAACTGTTCGATTGCTTCCAAGGCACTCTGCGAGTCGCTAAAAACAATGATGTTTTTATTTGAGATTGTCATGGCATTTTCTAAAGCCATATCAATTGCGACCAGTTCAGAGGAGAATACGGAATACAAGTCGGGCAAGCGATACGAATAAATTTTATTTTCTAAAATATATGCGCACCCAACACCACCATCGGATTTGGAACCATCTGTGTAGATTTTCGTATAACTATGATACCTTGTCTTGAGCTCGCGAAAGGCAACACTCACTTCTTCCAGAACATATTCTGATTTTTTCCCCTTTAATAAGTTTAGTTTTATTGCTGGTTGAGGGATAATCCATGGTGGCAAGGGAGAAAGGCGTAAGTTAAACATTTTTGGATAACTGTATGTCAAATTTCCTTGCAATTCCCCCAATCTAATCCCAATACTCCTGGGAGATTTGGGTTTGTTTGAGTAAAGGGCAGTACACTGGGGCTCAAACAACGGTTTAAATGTGGGATGTTCTGACTGACAATACACGCGAGAGCTATATTGGGTCAAGAGCTTTGCCCTCCGGATTGACAGTGGAGGTTCGTTTGCCTCGACATATAAACTTTCAACAGGACTTGTTCTAAATGCTCCTGTGGCTATTCGAATGCCCAAATGATGGGCGACATCGAGCTTTCGGAGTGTTGATTTTTTTGCCGATGAGTAAATGAAACATCCGTAGTCCAACTTGGAACGAATCAGTGAGCGGTAGAGCATAAGTAACATGCTTCTATCAGCTCCCCAAGTCGTTCCAGCCAACATCCTTAAGACATTCAAGGCTTGCAAGCAGTTTGTTTTTAAATTCATTATGTGAGGTACCCAGGTCAACTTCTTATCCAGTGTTACACCAAGAAACTTGTGGTTTTCCACCACTGGTATAGGGATTCCACCTAGATGCAATCTAGGATCCAAATGCAAACCTCGTAGGCGGCAAAAATGCATTGCAACAGTCTTCATCGGTGAGAAACTGAATCCATTATTCTCACTCCATCCCTGCATTCTGTTCACCGCCAGCTGTAGTTGCCGCTCGATGGATGCCATTGAACGGCCCCTGCAGTAAACAGACAAGTCGTCAACAAAGATAGAGTATGCAATAGTACTAGGAATATCCCGACATGCATCATTCATTGCGAGAATGAACAGTAATGGGCTTAAGACACTGCCCTGTGGAACCCCGTTTTCCTGCAAAAAAACATTTGATAAGTCGGTACCCACACGGACGCGGACACTCCTCTCCTGGAGAAAATTTCTAATAAACATGGGCATCCTGCCTCTTAGGCCTAAGGAATAAAGTTGTTTGAGAATTCCGAATTTCCATGTTGTATCGTATGCTTTTTCCAAGTCGAAGAATATTGCGACGAGATGTTGGTTTTGGATTTGGGCGTTTCGTATTTCACTTTCAAGTCTCGCTAAATGATCGTAAGTCGATCTGTTCGTACGAAAGCCACACTGATATCTGGAAAGCATGTTGTTGCTCTCAAGGCACCAGGACAGACGCAAAGATACCATTCGTTCCATTAGTTTGCAAAGAGAACTTGTCAGGGCAATTGGTCGATAATTTCCTGGTTCTCTGGGATTCTTATTTAATTTTAAAAGGGGGATAACAATGGCTTCTCTCCAGTCATTTGGAAACTCGTCATTCTCCCATATCCTATTGTATATTTTTAAAAGGTCGACTAGGGCGCGTTCTGGGAGGTGGATTAATAGCATATTGCTAATTCCATCTGCGCCAGGTGCTGAATTTTTCATTCTGTGGAGAGCGGACTTTAATTCCCATAGGGAGAAGGGAGCGTTGTAATCTTCCTGATTATCTGAAAGGAAATTTAGAGTTTTTCTCTCCTCCGTATATTTTATATGTCGGAATTTTGGGGAATAGTGGTAGGAATTTGATATGTTTGCGAAGGATGATGCTAAAATATTACTTACATCCTTGGGATCAAAATGATCCTGACCATTGTGAGTGACAACAGGACATGGAAGAGTAACTCTTTTTCTCGAGATTTTGCGTATTTTGTCCCAGACAGATTTTATTGGGGTGTTTTTATTAATAGAAGCCAGAAAGGAATTCCAGGAGGCTTTTTTATTAGTTTTTATAACCAACCGACACTTTGCTTTCATCTTTTTATAATTTATTAAATTTTCTGATGTAGGTGTTTTGCTAAATATTCGGAGGGCTCTCTTTCTTTCCCGTACTGCCTTTTCGCAATCGTTATTCCACCAGGGGACCGGTATTTTGTTTGGCAAACCTGTTGTTAGTGGAATGGAATTTCTCGCTGCATTTTGGATGTTCTCAGCAAACTCCTTGACTAGAGAATTTATAGAAAGGTCATCGTTAACTGTGAATTTATAAAATTGCTGGAATTTTCCCCAGTCTGCCTTCTCATATTTAAAACGTTGGCCAACAAGTTGTAAAGGGACACTGCTGGTTTTGGTTAAAAATATGGGGAAGTGATCACTCCCACAAAGTTCTTCTCCTGCGGCCCAATCGAAATGTAGGCTGAGGGATGGTGTAGAGAGTGTTAAGTCAATACACGAAAAGGTACCGTTTGAAGAATGCATATAGGTTGGGGCAGAGTTGTTATGGATATATAGGCTCAGGTTATTTATGATATTTTCTATTGTGCGACCTCTTTCTGATATTATTTTTGATCCCCAGAGAGGGTTGTGGCTATTGAAGTCACCCATTATAAGGTAAGGATGTGGGAGTTGATTTATGACGGCTTCCAATTCAGTTTCATTTATAATTTCGTCTGGTGGTAAATAAATTGAGCAGACTGTTAGGAGGAAAGATGCTGGTAGATGTATTCTCACTGCAACAATTTGAAAGTTTGTCTTGAGGTTAATTTTTGTGTGGGGGATGGTGCATTTAACAAAAATTGCCACCCCTCCACATGCCCTGTCACCTTTAGTATTGTCTTTGCGGATAATTGAGTATCCGCGTAAATTGGGAGTCTGCTGAGGTTTTAACATCGTTTCTTGTAATGCAATGCAGAAAGGAGAGCTACTTCTGGTGATGATTTTTAGCTCCTCAAGATTTGAGTAAAGACCTCGGATATTCCATTGCAAGAGAGCCATTATTTGGATATTTGTTGGCTATGCTTATATAAATCCGTTGTCTCTTCTTGGGAAACACTGAATTGGAGTGCCATTTCCTCATCCGAAATATCCATTTCAGGAGAATGAGATGTCTCACCATCCTTTATTTGTTCTAATTTTGTTCTGGAACGGGTATTGTATTCCTGAGAGCTAGATGGGTTGCCTTTATTAGATTCCTTATTTTTGTTAATTTTTTTCTTTATCGTTTTATCTTTATTTTCTGTTCGTTTGGAAATTTGAGCTTCAGGCTTAGATTCAGTCATTGTTCCCACACAGCGGGTTATCTTGCCCCGCGAAGCATCAGCATAAGATTTTCCAGAAGTTCTCTCAGTTTGGTGGTAATAATCACGTGCTTTTTTAAAAGAGCACTGTCTCGTTACCCGCAATTCTTGTATGCGTTTCTCAGTTATCCAAACTGGGCAATTTCGCGACAATGTCGAGTGTGTTCCTCCACAATTATTGCAACAAGGTGATAAATTGCATTTACCAATTTCATGATCACTTTGACCACAGTTGTAGCAGATGGGTTTGTTTCTGCAAGAAGCCTTTGTATGCCCGAATCTCTGACAGTTGAAACACCGCAAAGGATTGGGTACATATGGCCTTACTTTTGCCCTTAGATATCCTATTTTAATAAATTCTGGAATCTGATTTCCTTCGAAGGTTACTACGAAGGAATTAGTAGGGTGAGCAACCCCTTGTCTTTTCGAAACAATTCGCTGCACCTTTACCACATTCTGATCTTTCAGTTCATCCTGTAGGTCTTCATCACTGAATTCCTGCAATTCTCTACAGGAAAATACACCCCTGCAGAAATTCAAGATTCCGTGAGATTTCACAGTTACCTTTTTGTTAACAAAATCTTTCATTTTTAATAAATTTTCCGCTTGCTTCTCGTTATAAACTTCAACAAGCAAATTCCCGTTAAACTGTCGTTTCACTGATTTAACATTTCCTGCTACTCTCTGCAGATCCTTTGCCACGAAAAACGGAGATACTGTCTTAAAGGATACTCCATTCTCTAGCTCTATTACAAGAAACCGAGGCTTTTTGCATGTGAGCTCTTTTCTTCCATCTTGTCCTGTTAAGGCGTTGTGTTTACCCATATTAAAAGTAAAATATATTCAGCCCCCTCGCTCCCCACCCACCACCGAGCCCAGCAAGGGGATGCACATTGGCACCAGGGATACGGGGGGATATAGGCATAGCCTAACCCTCAAGCCGAACCTCCAAGGAGGTCCGACCAGCCGATTGGTCTGAACGGGCTCGTTTCAGATTCCCTTCTATCCGAGAAGCAGGGGCCAAAGTGGTGTGTTGTTCCAGAATAGCCTTCCCGCAACCACCAGAACTCCCCTTTCCCCCGATTTCGGGTCGCCGCGCACGGCCAACGCGCGGGTGGACGTACTGATAACACCGGAGGCTATGAAGCCTCCGGTGTTAGCACCGGTCCCATGGGCGGGTCCACAACCGACCGGACACTTTTAGTCTGGCCTCTCTGCTAAGGCCTGTCTGGCATGGGTGACCCAATCTAGCATAGCCCTTAGCGTCACTGAGGCACTCAAGCCCCTCCACCACGTCAAGGTAGTGCCCACGGAGGGGATACCGGGCTTTGCAAAAGTTCTGTTACACTCGTGACGACCCTCAAAGAAACGGACACGACGATGTTCACGATGCAGTTAGACATGTTTTTATTGTGCCATCATGTAGAATAACATTGTAATTAGTCATTTAATCAATGTAGCCACCATCTGCATCAAGAACTCGCTCCATACGAGGCCGAAAAGCCTTGCAAACTTTGCGAATGTAGTCCTTCCTCATTCTGGTCCACATACGGTTGACAGATGTTTTCAGCTCGTCGACGTTGCTGTGACGGACCTTGCAGGCCTTCCCCTCGACATGCGCCCACACGCTGTAGTCAAGTGGATTGAGGTCTGGTGACTGCGGAGGCCAAAAGCCCTTCGACCAGAAGGTCATGTTGGACCCCAACCAGTTTTGCACAGTGTCGGCCGTGTGGGCAGGGGCACCGTCCTGTTGAAAGATGTAGTCCGCATTTCTTCACCCAGGGAAGGACTTTTGTGGCCAGGATGTCCTTGTAATCAGCCTCCGTTAGCCGGTATCCACTTGGGAACCACACGGGTGGCATTTTCTCGCCATTCGACGCCACGATTCCGAGCATCATCACAGAGGCCGGGTGCTTGGTTGTAGACACGTAGCGGACCTTGGAGATGTCCTGGCCGAAGCTTACCACGCAGTCGTTTTGCTTGTTGACGACAGGATCGACCGTGAAGGTCTTTTCGTCAGAGAAAATGACAATTCGCTCGCCATGACTCTTCAAGTCGTTGAGAAGACGGCGACAGCGCTCCCGACGTTGTTCCCGTATCCGATCCGTCAGCAGAGGCCTCACGCTCTTTCCACCTTCTTCTTTGACCGCTCTGGGCACTGTGAACACCGAAATTTTCTTTTTCTTTGCGAGCGCAGTCATTTTGAGCGTCGGGTCTTGTTCGAATGCTTTTCTCACAGCCAAATGGTTGACGACTTGAGGTCTACCTGAACGAGGTTGATCTTTAAGGTCTCTCCCATTCTTGAGCCTGTCCGCAACTCTGTGGATGGTCATCCGGCTGACTTTGAGGAGCTTAGCAATCTCGGACTTCGTGTGGCCCGCGCGCAGGAGAGCAGCGATCTCTACTCGTTTCGTTTCCATCGCTTTTGTCGTGGACATTAGGATCACTCAGAGGTTAACACGTAATTTCCAATATATTATTTGATCCTTTTGTGGAAATGGAATTATCCAAATCATGAGCAGTCCATTTTTTGGGGGATGTAAAGAGTATAACAGAACTTTTGCAAAGCCCGTTAGAAGGATTATGGTGATACTAAGGAAAATGATCAACACTACAAGTGACATTATCATATCATAGAGGAAGGTTTTAAAAGTGCTCCTAGAAGTTCCATTCAAAAGAACTGTTACTTGTTTATAGAAAAATAGCGACGCCACGGGATAAGTCGTTTTGCTTGCGCCACCTTCGAATTTTCTATATCAATCTAAAAAATGTTTATTCTTCTTCTTCTTCACAGCCTTCACCTCCTAGAGATACGGAGGCTAGCTGATGGATATCACAGGTAAAGTAGATTAGATAGTGTCTATGACTATCAAGAGCGCAGGGGTCCTAGAATTCTCTCCAATAATCCAGAACCTCACAAATAACACATTAACAGCCTGATAACGGAGCGCTTTTGGGAATGGTTCATAGGCGAAGCCAGTAAAAGTGTTTGCAGCGACATCGCTAAGTTCCGGCTAGAAAGGCCTTGAGTAAGGAGCGCCCTCTGGCGTTGAAAAAGAGGACGAAACAAAAGCACATGTTCCACTGATTCACGAGCGCCGCACAGACACAAGTCAGACGCAGAAATATTTATCTTGTGGAGGAACGAATTAAAAGGTACATGTCCACTTCTAAGACGAAATAATACGGACCTTTGGAGAAATGATAACCATTTAGGAGTTGCTTTTTTCACATCCCCAGTTTTTGAGAATAACGCTTTATAGTGGGATCCTTTGGATTCAGTCGCCCAAAGTTCGTTCCAGAGCACCACAGACCTCAGTCGAACGAGGGAGAGAAGAGAAGCAGGGTCAACTCGCGCTGGCTTTATGAGACTTTTCCCCAACCTGGCCCAGTTAGCTAATTTATCTGCAAGGTCATTTCCATATATATCTTTGTGGCTACGGACCCAGAGGAAATTTACGCGGAAACCATATGAGAACAGTTCTTGAATTAAGGCTATCTGATAGCCGAGTAGGTCTCTGAAAAACCCTTTGCATTTATCGAAGGCACCTTGGATGGAAGAGAGAGCACTTCTAGAATCCGATATGACTAAATAATTTGCAGGAGGCTGAGAAGAAATCGCCACAAGAGCTTTATGGATGGAAATAAGCTCGAGCTGAAAAGAACTGGTAGCAGGGGAGATTTTTTGTGCAGTAATTACTCCTCCTCTCCTAAAAACACCAATTCCTCCGATAGGATCAGATGGAGCTAGTGAAGCATCCGTGAAATATCTAGTGTACCCCGAGAAGGTACTCTGCAGGAACGAGTTAAAGAGATCGTTGCGCATAAACGGAGATGGGGTCTGGCTGACCCACTCGGGGGAGAAGTAGACAAGATTGCCGGGCGGAGAAGGCCAGAGGTATTCTAGGATAGTAATCTCACACATATGCACATTGGCACAGTCAAATAGTCTAGTAAATTGGTAGCCAAGACTCGCAGTCGGTTAGACCGCAGAAGAGCGACACAGTTTGCTTGGAAGGAGAGACCACCATCAAACCGCAGGGATGCTTGACAAAAGGAGTAGAGCTGGCTGACAGTTTTAGCTTCCCATCTGAGTGGGGGAGGGGGGACACCCGCCTCTAGATACAGCACCGGACAGGGAGAAGAGCGGGGAGCTCTTAAGCAAGACCTCAGGATTTTCCTCTCCTCCCTAACCAATGGTTCGATTACGGAGCTTTTAAAAATGTTTATTGCGAGGCGAGTATTCTTTAAACCGACGGCGGAATTATTGCGCTTGAACAGTGGATTCATTTCTAAAGCTGCGGCGCACTATAAAGAAGAAACAACGCCGCTGTTTGCCACAGAATGAAAGTTCTAAAAAACTATTTAAACTTTGAACCTTCCTCCAGTCAATAATGCGCAAAATTTGTTTGTCTTTTATAGTTTGCTGAAAATAAATATTTGAAACCTCTCCATCTTTTTCAATTATCTGTACTTCGATATTAATGCTGAATCTAGATGGTGTGTAACGAAGATTGTCGCTTGGACGAATGAAGTGGCATTAAAATTTTAAATACTTCGTAAAAGAGGAAGCAGAAATTATTTATTTGTATTATAAAAACAATAAATGAGAATAAAGAAGGTAAAGTTTTTGCAATTACTTATAGAAACAGTTTTCCTCGTATAATGGTCTTAATATCTGGATGTTTACAAATTCAAGTTTATCATAACTCTTTAAATAAAACATGCACATGCCAACCCTAAAAAAAACGTAACAAATGTTAGCTCTCATTAGAGCGTGATCACGCCTGCCAATTTGGTTTCGATTGTTGACAAGACAGATTGTGAGGGCAATTGCATGAACACCGCAATCGATACAATTTTGACCGCGTTGGGCCTCTTCGAAAACAACAGGAGATTTATGTGGAAAGAGCCTTTCGAAATAAATTAACGTGGCCTGCATCACTGAATAAGTGTTTACATAGACTAATTGCGCTTCTGTCCTAAAACATGCAACCAATGAAATATTTGGCCGATACATGACGGGATCAGCATCACTGCTAGGATATTTATTGCGCAATAAGGATATATTGGCGTATAAGAAAATCATATTAAATAGATGAAGCATGATACAACTTTGAATAGAAGAAGAAAGACAAACGAAACAAATACGCTGAGAAACATTTATGAAAATTCTACTTTTTAGTTAGCTCCATTCCACAATGTTTGTTTGTTATTTTGTATTTTCATTCATACGCAGAAATTGGAATGTGTGTTTTTGCGAGCACCGAGAAGAAGATTTAAAAAATATTCTTGCAGGCGTATTCGATAGATATGTAAATGAATGAACACGCAGCGCCTTTCTGTTTCTGTTATCCCGTATGCTTAAAATTCGAATTTATAGGCTGTATCTGAATATTTTTCCTGGACTTTATAGCTTAATGTCACGTGCTGAAAGAAACAGTACAAAAGAATTAGAATAATAAAGTTTAATTATTTCAAACTGAAGAGAAATACAATGCTTATCATCTTTTGTCAGCGTTTCTTCAATAAAAAAATAGTTATTGAATAGAATTGAAATACAATACAAAATAATGATAAATTGAGTCTTGCACAACTCCGACGATATCCGGACTTTGATTGTAGCCTTGCCTTGTTTGGAATTTAGATGTGATGGGCCGAATCGTAAAACTAAAGATGAAGGAAACAACTTCGACGTCTGCTGGTTTCCGAAGTGGCATACCGCGGTCGGAAACTGGCAAAGCATGAAGATGAAGGAAGCTGTAGAAATAACGATGCAATAATAAATGTCAGCAACACTTTGTAAAACTAACACACATACACACAGACACACGCACCCGAGCAAACAAACATTTGAATGAAGATGATACGATTGTTTTTTAACTCTTAATTGGTCGCGTGGGGTGTCATACATCCCAACGCATGTTTCCAGGCGCATAACTTTTTAAAAATTGAATTTTGCGCGCTGGTCTTCTAGGTAGCTTTGTAAACGCGTGTGACGTTCACGATTCAGTCGCGAGCGGCGCTCGGTTGTGAACGGTTGGGCTTGGACAGCGTGTATGGGGTGCACGACACCCCAGGTGACTGTTTGTGTGGTCTTAATTCCGGGTAAGTGAATAATTGTTAATTTTGTTATTTATGCTTTAAAACATTGTAATTTGACAAATAATAAGTTTCAATGATATTGAATAATTTGAATTACAATATTTTGACATTTTTGAGGTTACGTTGTGTTTTTTTTTGTTTGTTTGTTTTAGGTTAGCTGTAAAATACCACCTGAACTAAACGATCGGCAAATTGCGCAGTTGTTGGAAGAAGAAGTTGAGGCTATCGATTAGTGCATCTGAAAATGAGCAAGATCATGAAGTTATATTGAGTGACCATATCAGCGAATCAGAGCAAAGCGAAAACGAATCGAATGATCGGTGGAGTAGTGAGGATGAGGTTCCATTACAAAATTTAGCCAGCTCTTCTCAAAGTCATGGAAGACGTAATGAATCATTTTACCTCGGAAAAAATAGACAAACAATATGGTTCAAGTAACCACCATACTCCAGGGTAAGAACTCCACACAGAAGCTGCTGGACCCAGAGGGCCCACTAGAGATGTAATGACATTGAGCGAAGTATTTTTGAGTGTATTTTCAAGGGAAGCTATAGATCTTATTCTGACCTACACGAACGAATATATAATATCCATTCAAAAAAATTTCCACAGAGAACGTGATTGCAGAGTTGTATCTTGTGAAGAGTTACTGGCATTCTTTGGACTGCTTTATATGTCGGGAGTGCTTCGTATTATTTGAATTTGAATTATCAAGATTTATGGGCTAATGATGGTACAGGAATCGAATTTTCTCGAACATAGTGAATTGCAAAAGATTCCTTTTTATTCTCAGGAGTTTACGGTTTGATAGCCGAACAACAAGGGAGGCGAGGCAATCATTGAATAAACTAGCGGCTATCAGGGACTTCTGCAATTTGATGAATGATAATTTTCAAAAATGTTAAAGTATGTCTCAGAATGTTACCATTGATGAGCAGTTGCCTGGGTTGCGAGGTGGATTTTACGGCGTACTCAGCAAACCCACCAAATATGGGATCAAACATTTTGCTCTCGTGGACTCCGCAACATACTATCTACAAAACTTTGAAGTCCAACCTGATGGACCATTCAAACTGCTCTCTAATACCAAAAGTCTAGTAAAACGATTGATAGACCTTATTTACGAGACTGGAAGAAATGTCACTATGGACAACTGGTTCACTAGTGTCGCACTGGCCAAATCACTATTAGATGAACATATGCTTCCATGGTGGGCACACTGAGAAAGAACAAGGCCGAAATACCGAAGTGTTTCCTACCGGGAAAAACCCGAGAGGTGACTTCTAGCTTATTTGGTTTCCAAAAAGATATGACTTTGTGCCTATATGTGCCGAAACCAAAAAAGCAGTTCTGCTTTGATCCACAATGCATCACAATGATAATGTTGAGAGTGCCAAAAGAAAGCCAGAAATTATTCATTTTTATAATAAAACTAAAGGGGGAGTTGATACGATGGTTGGATGGCGTGATGAGCGGACGTGTTTGATTCAGCTCTCTTCATGGCTACGACTAACATGAAGCACTAGGACTAAGTTGTATTTGAAAATGATAATACAAGCTTAGCATTTAGGAAAGGCATTCATTACACTAGTCCACTTTCAATTATAATTTAAACCACCATGCCTAAAGACAATTTGAGAAGTGCAACGACTTCTACAAAGCCAGCACCGCTACAATTCTCCGCACGAAGGTTCATTAGACGAATTACTCCCTGGGATGATCGAGAAAACCATAAAAACTTTTTTCAAGATCCGGCCTCGATTGAATATTTGATTTCCACAATTTCCAGCAATATATTGGAAATGTTGGAATCAAAATTCGTCGCCATTTCTACTAAGCTGGATCCCCTTCCTCCAGCAGTGGATGCGCTTACTAAGCAACAAGCAAATTTCAGCAAGGAACTCGCCGATTTAAATCGAGGGGTTGAGCTTCTCGAGCGCACAACTTTCGATAATAACTAATCGAGGATTGATTCCATCGCTAGCCGCCTAGACGATCTGGAGCAGTACTCCAGACGGACCAATCTGCGAGTCTTCGGGTTTCCTGAGAATCCTGCCGAAAACCTTGAAGGCAAGTTTATCGATCTAATATCTTCCAATCTGGATATAACTTTTTAACACTCTGACATCGTTGCTATTCACCGATTGGGGCCCCGCAACCACCAAAGTATTCGTCCAGTCATCGTGAAGTATGCTTCGCCAGGGCTCCGCGATCGTATTATTAAAAACCGTAGTAAGCTTCGGGTTTCGGAGGTGATCGCAATGGAGGACCTGATTGTCACTCGCTACCGTCTCCTTCGTGCAGCTAGAGCCCGATTTGGTGCCCGCAATGCGTGGAGTTTCAGCGGCCGGGTTTTTATGAAAAATGCATCAGGCAAAATAATACCATTAGTGTCTATTAATGATTTGGACAAGATCAGCTAAGTAACTTTGCTTTGGATTTAACAGTGGTTTGGTAAATATTTTTTACCACATTTTCCCCGATTATAATTATCTGCAGTGTTGTTATTTAATTTTTTTTTACATTTGCATGCCTTCCATCGCAATGATTTTCTTATATTGCCTACCCAGCCACCAGGACATGACCTTACGGCTATACAGTTACCTATTAATTATAGCTAATTATTTTTTTTATTTTTTTATATTCATGTCGACCCAAATATTTGCTAAGCATTATTTTGACCTCATAACTAATAATTAAGGATTTAATATTAGAATTATGCTTGGTATTTACTTTACTACACCAACACTTTTAAGATCTTTCCTAATTTAATGTTGTTTTAACTTCGTATTTTCAATTATTTTATTTAATATTATCTCCGTAAACTTAGATATTATGTTTAATATCTTAAAATATACATGTTATTTTATTTTAGCCATGACAGTAGTCCGAAGTCTAGTAATAGCAAATTGGAAATGAGTATTTTCTCTCCCCCCAATGAGGCATTTAATACACTTTTAAAGGCTAATCAAATTACAAGCACTCCTGGGAATCTTTCAATATTATACCTATATATCAGGAGCGTAATGGCTAACTCCGATACCTTTATCTTGACTTTAGATAACATGGGTTTCACACCTAAACTTATTATTTTAATTGAAACCTGGGCGTATAACCATGACGAGATTCCAACAATTCCTCGGTGTTATAATAGGCTAGTTGCGTAGCGCTGGCGTCGCCATCTAGCGGTAAATTTAGGTAAAACTAGGTTACAACCCGGTACAACCAACCATAGCCACATGCGTGAGAATGCCTCGTGTTTCGACAAAATTTGAGCATGCAAGAAGAATATGTTGTGTAATGGATTGCTCTAATACAGAAGCTAAAAACCCTGAACCCCTTCATTTCTACAAATTTCCAGAAAGAGCATGGTAAGCAGATAGAAAGAAAAAATGGATTCAAGCGGTCAAGCGAATGTAAGTAAAAAATCAAAGGGCTTCTTCATTTTTATTTGCATATAAAGGTCGTATTTTTTATAAAACTGCAAATAAACTGTTTTATTCTTTAGGACAATTGATAAAAAACCTTGGATGCCTACGACAAATTCCCGTATTTGCAGTGCACATTTTGCAAGGGGGAAAAAAACAGAAGAAGCATTAAGCGACTCGTATATTCCTACAATTTTTCCTAAAGTTTATAAGAAAAAAGTCCATGCCCCGAAAGGGGTGATAGACTTCGTAAATGTAGGGAAATTTTATTAACTATTTCGAGTACAACGACTAAATCCCTTGGAGACGATTGCGAATTAGGTAAATATACAAAAAAATTATAAAGTATACCTTTATTTACCTCGAAATGTAAGAGGTTGCAAATGAACTATTTCATTCACCTGTTTTTGCAGGCGAGATTGAACAGCGAAGTCCGCCAACGCTAAAAGTTTCATCAGTCAGCCTCCTTTAATTAAAGAGAATACTACGGAAAAGCCGTAAGACAAAGCACTTGTTATTATTTATTTGAAAAGAAATAAATTGCTATATTACAAAAATCTTTTTCTTTATTATTATTTTTTTAATTAGCAGCATATAAAATGGGAAGAAAGTAATTAAAATAAAACATCTGTAATTTTGGAATACAATCCACTAAAAAAAGCTCATCTTTTTGAACAATTAGTTGAACATAACCTTTTTCAAATAGTTTTTTGCCTAATAAGAGATTTGTTAATATACTTTCAAAATGCTCTTCGAAATAGCGGTATTAGAGAATGAAGTTTTACGTGGTTAAAGAGGAAGGGCGACTCATGCCTTTTAAATATCTTTTACTGATTTTGTAATGGCTATTATAAATAAATTACCTTTAAAATAAAGATTTCCGTCGAAATCGATCAACACTCACGCTTTGAAAACTACAATGAAGAACTAATAGGAGGCATAATTTGCGTTATAAAACGAATTCTTCCGTTGATTATAATGAAAGGCCTTCTGTGGCTTATCTAAATGTTGTTGACAGTCGTCACGAGTAAGCGCAACGATCGTTTTTTCCGCCTATGCAACTAGCCTATTGCTCGGTCTCTATTGGTCGGTCTAACTAACGTGGGGGTGGAGTTTGCCTGTATCTGTGCGGGTCTTATACATGTTATATAATCCCACATTATACGACTGTTAACGGAGATTACGAGATACTGACAGTTTGTATGCATCGGAAATATATAATTATAGTCGTCTATCGACCGCCATCAGGTCAATTCTCATCCTTCTGTTCCTTTATCGCCACACTATTTTCCGACCCACAGTTTTTCGACAAGTTCGTTATCCTTATTGGAGATTTCAACGTTGATTTTAGTCATCCTTTTTCTTCCTTAAATTTACTTCTAGATACCATTGCACAATCAGGACTAATTGCGGCGTCTTCCTCTTTCTCCGACTATTCTCAGCAGCACGGCTCTTATTCTGCAATTGACATGTGCTTTACTAACTTAGATATTCCGTTACTTAGTAAAACATGAGACATCGCAATCAGCGACCATTTTCCATTGTTACTAATCTTCAATACATTTTCTAATGTCTCACAGTAACCCCAACCCCTTTCTCACCATCGTATCGTTATGCCACACCGAATCGCAGTGTTTGAATCATATCTGTTGTTAACTGACTGGGACTCATTGTTACCTGATATCACTGACATTAATTATTTATTTTCTTTATTTCTCACGCATTTTCAAATCGGTTATGACCGTTACTTCTCTCCTATTGTTCGTTACAAGAATACAGGATCTAGAACTATAAAAAACCTCGGGTAACTCCACGTATCTTGCTATTAATTAAAAAGAAAAATAAACTTTACATTAATTCAAGACGTTATTCTACTCCTACTTCGCTTAGGGTTTTTAAAAATCATTCCAATTTATTAAAGAATGTTATTAATAACGCCAAACGGTATTACTATAACAACTTATTCAGGCAATTGTGTTCTAGTAGAGACAAATGGAATACAGTTAAAAAATTAACGACCGGCTCAAAGGTCTACACCAATCCTTTTTCCAACTGTGGACAAATTAACAGGCCTATGCTTACTGACTTTTTGCACGTTTTACTTCCTTCCACGGATGTTTCTACCACATCAATTTCATCTAATCACGATATAACCTCTGACCCTCAGGCTTTTTTTACCATTCCAACTTCATCAAATGAATATTATTGATCTAAGGAGTTTAAATGATTAGTTTTAAATTTAAATGTGGTCAGTCTCCTTTTAATGGGGAAAATCGTAAAATTAATAAAAACAAAAAAAAAATACTAAATAAAGTCACCAATCTTGAAAAACGATGAAGAAACTTGTGAGATGGAAGAAAACTCAAAGGATGTAGTCTATTGAAGATGTTGTTGATAGCAGACATAAACCCAGTCTATTGAGGATTAGATGAAGTCTTGTGAAGATAAATTTAAATTTAAAATTCATCAAATGAAGTATCTGAGGTTGTATATCATCTCAAATCAACCTCAATACTGGAATCGCTGGGCTTCCGATCTGATATTATTATTGCAGTCAGACGCGCTATCGCCCCAGCAATATCTCGCCTATTTAATCAATCTAAAAGCACTGGTTCATATCTCACTGCCCTTAAGTTAGCACGTATAGCACCAGTCTTTAAAAAAGGTGACCCGAAACAATATTTGAATTATCGACTTATTTCTTCATCGCCTATGTTTGCGAAAGTATTTGAGAAACTTTTTTATGTTCGACTTTCACAGTTCATTTTTTCCAATGGACTAATCAATATATCCCAACACGGTTTTGTCCCTAATCATAGCGTTGAAACGGCTTGTTTTCAGCTTACTGAGTTTATCTCTGAGCTTGTCTTCAGCTATTATAAATTTGTAATAGGTATTTTCATAGATTACACCAAAGCTTTCGACAATATTCCTATACCCTTGCTATTGTATAAATTAGCCACTTTTTATAACATCCGCGGCCTTCCCCTTCAGTGGCTCTCTGATCTCCTATCAGACAGACAATACTATCTTACGTGCTCTGGTTTTTCATCTGAGTTAATCGTTAGGAATCGGGGAGTCCCTCAAGCTTCTATACTCTCTCCGCTTTTGTTTAATCCATATATGGTTCAAAATCAGAGAGGTGAAGATTTCACTTCGGAAAAAGATTTTTATATTAAATTACATGTTAATATAACAACGTGGGGTTTAAAACATAGGTATCATCTATTATAGTCTGTGCTCTGTGAATTCAATGGTATTATTTTCAAACTTCCTATTTTTTTTATTTAAAATATACTCCAAAACTCATTTCGGGAACACGCCCATAAACAGCTTTTTGTAATTCAAACAAATAAAAAATGACATTAAACTAAACATAGAAAATTATGCCTTGGTATATAGCTTTATATATCGTTTATTTAAACAAATAATGGGAAACTGTATTTTTATTACTTAAGATTTTCATTTATTGGCTTTTCAAAAGTTGTCCGACAGTTAGCACGTCATTTCGTGAACGCAATAAGGGGTTGGGCAAAATGTTTCGAAATAACCGCGATAGATGGTGCTGGTGAGGATGCACGTCAAGCTTTTTCGATAAGGGAGACAGTATTTGTGTATTTTGTGCAATCTATAATTCATTTTGCTGGTTAAGCACCTTTAAGTTTAAAATTTGTGTAGTGTACATTAATTCCTTATCATTTCGGGAACGCCATTATATATTTCGTTTGCGGGAAAAGTATATACTTTTAGCATAATTATGCTAAATAACACGATTTACTAGCTAATAACCCTGAAATCCGGCTTCTAGAGTGGGGTCGATGCCGTATAAACAAACTCAAATGTCAAATAATCATTTCGGGAACGGTCATTTCGGGAACGTTCTCGGACTATGACATGCGTTACCGAAATGATGACTGCATTCTCGAAATGATGCTTGCATTCTCTACACAGATAAAGGTGAGAGATTTAGCTATTTTAAGTTACTTTTTGTTTTTATCATTTAGAGCATTAATATACACTACCTTGCTAAAAGTCATGGGACACCACCAATTTAATGGAAACACTTTGAAAAATACTTGTGTTAGTATCCAGTTGCTCCAACTTTTGCTGCTATCAATCCTCTATTCTGTCAGACATACTGTTCCACAAGTTCTTGATGTTTCCGCAGGAATTTTTCGCCATTCTGCCAAACTTGCCTTTGACAGTTCAGTCAGATTTCGGGCACTCCGCTCCTGCGCGCTATCGACGCTCCAACACATCTCAAAGATTTTCAGTGAGGTTGAAATCGGGGTTCTGTACAGGCCAGTCAAATTCTTACACCCACATTTCATCAAACCATCTGCCTACAACCCTTGCTTTGCGCTGTTGTTGGCAGGTACTGATCATGTTGGGTGTATGGGCCGCAGCTCTGCCATGAAAACCCAGCGAATACAGATCCTTGCGAAGCTAATAGAGTCAATAAAGGATCTTGTCAGTCCATCAACCGATGTTTTACGGTTTGCAGTGACCACCCTGCGAAGTGCCCTTTTCTTTCCACTTGTTCGGACTCTTTATCTTTCCACGTCCGGCGTTTTGAACGGATGATTTGGATATGTTTAGCAGACTTGAGGTCTCTCTAACACTTTTGCCTGCAAGGTGTCACCCAACAATTGTATTCCTAAGAAATTATAAATGAAAACTGCAGATGATACTCCAATCTTAAGAAAATGATATTATCAGAAAAAATGGAAGGAAAAAGACTACCAGGTAGTCAAGATTCGTGGTTCCTGGTGAATATCAATATCTTATGATTGGAGTATCCCCAATTTCATCTTCAGTTTCCATTTATAATTTCCATTCATTTCCAGTTTCAAGATTTTTGCTCCATAAGATTGACGGGCGATGGCGAGTGCGTCGTGAACGCCATGAAAAGAGACTGCAGGAGGCTATTGTGGGCCGGAAACAGGCTGGTGGGGATGTTCTGTTGGAAACAGTTAAGTCCACTGATTCGTCTAGAGGGCAATTTGAATGCCTGTAGTTATCTGTCAATCGTAGCGGACCAGGTGCACCCGTACATGCTCACGATGTTTCCCCAATGTGATGGTGTGTTCCAGCAGGACAATGCACACTGGCACAAGGCACGTCTCCTTCTGGATTGGTGCGAGGAACACTCTACTGACTTTCGAGTGCTCCCCTGGCCCGCTAATTCGCCGGGCATCAATCCAATCGAAGATCCGTGGGAGCACCTTGATCGCAATATACGGCAGCTGGACCCTCCACCTATGACTCTCGAAGCTCTGTGGACAGCGCTTCAAGCGGAATGGATTGCCATACCATCGGACACATACCGCGCACTTCTTGCGTCCATGCCACGACGCCTAGCAGCAGTTATAGCGGCAAAGGGTGGCTGCTTCCATTACTAACAGATGGTCATAATTCAGTGATATGACAGTGTATTTGAGAAGTAAAGAAAGATTGTGATTCTTTATTTTTGATTTCCTTGTAAGACTCAATTGGTATATTATTATATAAAATATTGTGTAATTGACCAAAAAGTCATAATTCCTAAAGTATAATGAAGATTTAATACTGTTGAAAAAGTTTTCTTTGTGTCAATTGTAACCAATAATCGTAATCGTCATTCAGGGAACGCGACCGTCATTTCCGGGAACGTCGGAAAAAGGGAAAATAAATCAACATTAGTTTATTTATCTTAAATTGTTTGGACATAAATAAATAGATACATTATCACCCCTTTGTATCATAATCTGAATTGAATATACAGGCCCATAATACAAAAAATAAATTAAAGTTTCGTTTGTGAATTCACACCCGACACGATAACACGATAAATACTCGTAAAAATCCATATTTCAAAATTTAAATATTTTAATCAAAATTTTTATCTAATTGAGAACTGCGTTTTGCTTTACTTTTTTAAAAGGAATAATAAATTAAATTAATTACATCATATTTTATACAATTTCAAAAAACGTTTCCGAAATGATAATATTTACTTCCCTTTCTGTTATTTTATGCCATAACTAAAAAATAAACAGGTTTTTTGCGTGCCCCTTTTCAAAACCATTAAAAAACACAACGCACTATCTATGTAAATTATAAACTAATTTTCTAATGCAAGTTTATTTTTTCGAAAACTGAAAACTGAAAATGCTCACCTCTTTGATTTTGAGCCATATATATTATAAATCAGAGTCCGTTGGAATGTTTGTCCTTTTGCAACTCAGAAAATGCTCAACGAATCTCCACTAAATTTTCCATGTACGTAGTTAGTGTCACTGTGTTTTAGATAGGGTACTTTTTATACCGTATTTATATCAATTTTTTAAGTTATTCTTATTTTTCGAAAAGTTTAATTGTTTTCAAAGGATGTCACTAGATGGCGATACTATCTTATCGAAAAGTTGAAACTGTCAGCTGATGTTACGTATTTCTTGCTGAACACGTAATAGTCGGCTGCGAGCTGACAGTTTTGTTACGTTGTACGATCGTTAAATTTTATATGTAGGCGAATTCACTACAACAACAGAATTTGCGAGTGTGCACAGACCAGGGAATTAAAAGATCGTGCAAAAATTAAGTTATATGCTATTGTAACTTTAATTTGATATATTAATATTATTTTATTAACTAATTTCGTTTATTGAAGCAAAATTACTATATACTGATTAAAGAGACCATAGCTTAATTTCAGCATCAATAATGCAAAATTTCATCATACAAACCAATGACGTATATTAAAGATAGACCCGGAAACCTGCCAGCATACTTAAAGTGGGAAGGTCCGCCTTCAAGAACCGTCATGGCCGAAAGTGAGCAAAACACATGGCTAAACATGAGGGTACCTGATTAATAAATCTTTCACACTCCGATCACGGAAAGGTAAGTTTATCTTTTAGTTAACTGTGTCTTTGAAGTATTTTATAATATTATATAAATAATTTTTCGATCATGGTTTCAATTTCAATTTCGTTTCGATCATCTTTCAGTACGTATTGTCGATTTATGGTTGTGGAAAATGATTCCTGATCCTTTTTCGTGTTTATTTGTACGGTTGTACGCGGAAACTTTGAAGAGTGGTTTTGAATTAATTATTCCTCGGGCCCAAAATCGTCAAAAACAAAGAAACCACACAGCTAACAACACCACGGCTCACTCCTGCCCAGAACTGCCATGGCTTCAATTGGCTTCACTTTGGTGGTGATATTAACAATAGATTCGGGATCTACCTTTAATATACGTCATTGGAACAAACAGCCCGAGCAATGCCCGACGGGCATATCAGCTAGACTTTTGTATTCAAAGGATGTCAGTAGATGGCGATACCGGACGAAGAATGTTTCATTTTATTCATTTATTCCAGACTTTCGAGGTCGCAGGTATATATTTTCAGGAAGCTTGCTTTTCTCACGGTCAGTTATACGTTGCTTGCTCCCACGTGTCCAGCTGTCGAAATCTACATGATTTTGCGCCACAGGGGAAGACATACAACGTTGTTTACCGAAATAGACTTGAATGCACAACAATTTTACAATCTATGCCCAGTTTGCCTGTGTAGCTGATTCATTTATCTTATTTTTTTCATTATTTACTTTTGTACATATAATTTAATTTTCTTTTGTTTCCAGTTCATTGTTCATGAATCATCATTTTGGGTTTAAAATGATTATGAAAGGTTTGCAGAAGGCTTTCTAGACTGTTTCTCATTTTCTTGCATTTCGTTCATACTTTGTTAATCCTAGTTCAATTTTTAACATAACAAACAATCGTTAAAAAAATTACTCAACGTATCTTTTCCACCCGGGCGAAGCCGGGTAATATTGCTAGTTTGTTCATAAATGACCTTCCAAACGCACTCTCCGATACTTTTTCCATCCTCTATGCAGATGATGCAACTTTTTTGTTTTCCAGCCCTAATTTAAACCAGCTTCTTTTATATGTTAACAGCACACTTAATACTTTAAAGCTACGGAACAACTTCAATTCTTTATCTGTTAATACGGAGAAAACCAATGCCATGTTTTTTTACCAACACAATAAACGTAATATTCCCGCTTTACCATCAATCCTATACAATAACAATATCATCACTACGGTGAAATCGTTCAAATACTTGGGACTGTTAATAACTCACAACCTCAATTGGAATTTGCATACTGAAGCGTTAGCCACGAAACTGAATAAGAGACTAGGGCTGATCTCCAGGCTACACTGTTTGCCTAGTAATATACTCCTATTGCTTTATTTTACTTTGATACACTCTACTTTATGCTACGGTATAATTTTCTGGGGTTCAACCACCTCTTATAACCTTACAAGATTTTTAAAACTTCAAAAACGATTTTTGAGGGTACTGACTAAAACACCGAAAAACCGTTTCTACTTCACACTTATTTCCATCCTTTCATATTTTTACAATTTATCAGATTTATCGGTTACAACTAGCTACATTTATTTATAAAATGTTAAATGGGACTCTAAAGGTATCCCCTGTTCTTGTAATCAGAACTAATCGTGATAACCACACGCATTCTACCAGAGAAGCCGGGAATATTCTCCTTCCCTTTGAAAAGCTCGAATATCGTCATAGGAGCGTATCTTAAACTGGCTTAAAGATCTGGTCGCAATTACCACTAGAAATACGTTCACAGCCAACTTATTGCGTTTTCAGAAGGCTGCTAAAGCAATTTATTCTATTGCAATTTAGTTGCTAAATAATAATCTTGGTAAATATTATAGTTGCTAAACATATATTTATTTTTATTATAATACTAATTTTGGCCAACATATTTTAAGTTAAGTTATCAACTACCGTTTACTAACGCTATTATCATTATATACTGATTGGAAGAAAGTAATTGGACACCCAACCACCCGGCAAAAAATGGACCTTTCCGCTTGACTGTATGGAAATGCAAAGATAGTCATCAGACAACACCACTGACTTTAACTGAAGCATCATGCCGCGACAGGCGGAGCTGACAGAGTTCGAAAAAGGTGTCCTGGTTGGAATGTCGCTCCAAGGCGCATCCATACGAGAGATTGCCAGCAGCCGGAACCACCCGAAATCAACAGTGGCGTATGTGCTGAAGAAGTACTTGACCAATGGACATTGTACGAATGCACCAAGGCCTGGTCGTCCACCCGCATTGACCCGCAGGGACCGTCGGGTGCTGCAGCGGGAGATACGGAAGAACCGACGTTCGACGATGACCACCATCGCCGGGGAATTCCAACAGGCATCTGGATGTCACGTATCCACCAAGACCCTCCGAAAGGAGGCCCACATGCTGGGCTATCACGGCAGAGCAGCAGCCCACAAGCCGCTAGTCACACCGACGAACAAAACGAATAGACTGCAATGGGCCAGGGAACGCAAAGATTGGACCGTTGAGGACTGGAAACGTGTTCTCTGGAGCGATGAATCCCGCTTCACATTGTTTCGATCGGATGGCAGAGTTTGGGTGTGGCGTTTACCTGGAGAACGGCTCCTTCCTGAGTGTATCATCCCAACAGTAGAGTGTATCATCCCAACAGTAGAGTGTATCATCCCAACAGTAAAGTGTATCATCGGCGGAGGAGGAATTATGGTGTGGGGCTGTTTTTCTTGGTATGGCGTAGGCCCCGTAGTGAAGGTGGAAGGCACCATGAGGGCTACGGACTACACTACCATCCTGGACAATTCCGTTCTCCCAACCCTTTGACAAAACGACAATTCCAGGCCACATGTTGCAGCTCATACCCTGCAATGGTATGCCGATAATAATGTTGAACGCATGCAGTGGCCAGCCCAGAGCCCCGACCTGAATCCCATCGAACATCCGTGGGATGAAGTCGAGCGTCGGTTGAGGGGTAGTAGCCCAATCCCCAAAACACTACCTGAAGTGTGGACGGCTGTACGGGAGATTTGGCGGGAGATTCCTGTGGGGGTCGTACGTACTCTTGTGGAAAGCATGCCCCGGAGAGTGGCCGCCGTGATTGCAGCCAGAGGGGGGCCGACAGGATATTAGCTGTTATCAATAAAAGCAAATAAACGCACTGTGCGAGGTGTCCAATTACTTTCTTCCAATCAGTGTATATACGTATAACCAAAACAACATGAAAAATGCAAATTCATTAATATTATCAATATGGTAATAGTTTTTTATGTTTTAAGTTTAAAAGTTAGCTACTTGGGTCCTTTTATGACTATTTTGACTTTTAGTTATATGGAGTACGATGTCCCCAAGACTAATTGGCAGAGAAAAATATATATTTGTTAATCACTTTTGTTGCTATTATACATTTGGTTATTATGCTTGTCTCACCATCTGTTTGTTTTGTTCTTTGTTTTTATTGGTAATAATTGGTACCACTACTAACCCCGATTTTTTTCTTTCTTGTATACATTTACGTATGTACATTAATTTGTTCAAATATAGTGCCCACTGGGACTCAACTCGTCGGTCTAAGACCATAGTCCCAGTACGGCACATCTTTTACACTTGTATTTAACTAACTAACAAATAAAATAAAATAAAATAAATACGAACGACCAAATGTGCGCCAATTATAATGTAGGAAGACGTACCAAAAGATGGCCAATGGTGATATTTTTCATCTATTCAATATTACCGGTATCAATTCCTACGTAATAAACAAATCAAAAATGGACTCCAATATATCCTGAAGGGTATTTCTGAAGCGACTGGCTGTCGATTTAGTCAAACTTCACCAAATATGTCACTATCGCAAACTGTGTTAGGATAGAACTCGCACAGCAGAGTCGAGTTTATCCCCCCAGAGGCTAACAATTCGTAGACAGAGAAGGAAGGAGGCGGAAAGGGTTAAATTTCATCTATGTATTTAATTCTTTGCTTTTTAAATGAATGTACAGGAAAAAGCGGAGTCCTTTCTGGCGTAGGAAAAGGTTTTGGCAATGTCTGCTCGCACTCGACTGCGTGCGAAGTCCTTTAAAATTATCTTGGCAATTATCTGAGCATACACTTGCCTGCTCCACGGTGAGGGGAACTCGGAGCGATTCCTTATGTCCGCTCTGATCCAAGTCCTTCAGTGGCCTTCCTAGCCTGGCGCACTGGCGTCTCGAGCGACTCCGTGGGCCTATCTTCCTCCGTGGGCCTATCTTCCTTCTGGTCGGAACGGCAATGCGAAGGGGGTTGGCTGCGTCTCCTCCGTCCTTGGATTCTGGTTAGGCAAGCGTCCGCCTTGGGCACCCTTCCAACACACAAATTGTCTATTGTTATTAGAGTTCAAATAATTTGCCTTACAGTTGGCTGAGTGCTAAGTTCCGGCTGGTTATTCCTTCCATGATTCCTCCAAAGTCCTGGGCTGGCTGAAGATACGGTTAGCTGGCGAAGCTCGGGAGGCCTGTCCTTCCATGCTGTTGGAGCTGGAGCAGATGGTATTTGATTTAAATTGATGTTATAGCAGGGTGCTCAAGCGCACATGCTTAACATGTTTCCGTGAAGCCTTTTATAGGCTTCTACACATTAATAAACGCTTCAGTTTCGAGGCTCGTTTTTCCACCGGTAGGTCATCAGAAGTCTAATGGGAACATATAATGGTGAACATAATTATCATTATGGTCCCCTCCGATGACATCACAAAGGCGTTTAGATGTAGCATAACGCCTTTTGAATACCACAGGATCTAGCCGATACCATTCTAAGAGGAGGAAGGACCGCAGATGTAAAGATCCTTTTTTCCACACAGATGACGGTGTGGAAAAAGTCTCCTTCGCTCTGTCTAGTCTAGCCGTCCAGAGTTCTTTATTTAGAAGCATAATAGGTATCGCTAGATCTGAATTTAGTGGATTACCGGTGGAATCATCCATCAGGAATCGCACAAAAGAGTAAGAAATCCTTGGAAGACTGTAATGAAGGCACAGACGATTCCAGATGGATTAAGCAAACGAGCACTCGAAGAATATATGCTGAATTGTCTCTAATGATGCCACAATGTAGACAACCAGCAGATCTAACCACCCTCCTTAGATGAAGACGTTGGAGGGAGTAAAATCCGTAGTGCAGCAATCGCCATTGACAAGAAAAAACAGTTCCATCAAAGGCAACAGCTTTCATTGCCTTTAAAAAGGCTGACCACGGATAATCTGGGCAGAGACGAAAAATGTCGGTAGTCTCGCCCTGGTCAGACTGCTGGAAGAACCAAGACACACGCAAATGACCCCAATCTTGGTAGTCTAAATTGCGCAACGCTGGTAAAAATGTCACTAAGTCCCCTTGAAATTGATGGTACATATTCGGGTGACGCACATTAGTAGTTATTGGCAGCAAGGGAGGTAACGGTATCCTATTCACTTTAAAAAACACTCGTAGGTATACAAACACAAAGCTCGCCCACAAAGGTGGGGGGAAAAGACCAACACGAATCATTGCAGCAAGCCTTGCTGCAATGAGGTATCGCCGGATCTCGGGCAGGCCTAACCCCCCCCCCCTTTCAAAGGGAGTGAAGAGAAACTCTGCCCGAACTGGATGACGGTGCACAGAACTCCCCCACACACAATTGACAATAGCACTACGAACTTTGCGAAGAATTCTTTACGATGGTAAAGTGAATAGGCATTTAGCAGTCAACAATGATAAAATGTGAGTTTGCACAAACCGCACCTTGACAAGCATTGACGTGGAAAAACAAAAATTCCTGTCAAGGCGGGCAATACACTTATCCACCACTTGCTGACAATGGATTGAGTCCATGTCCGGTGAAAATGAAAAAATAAAACCAAGCACTGTGATCTGACCACACCATGTTATTGGGAATGACTTGAGGATGTCGACTGTCCACTTCCCAATCGCAATTCCCTTCGACTTGACGAGGTTGATGGTAATCCCCGTCGAAGTGCTGAAGTGATCGGAGGTTGATGGTAATCCCCGTCGAAGTGCTGAAGTGATCGAAGGTTTCCTTGTAAATGCTCAGGGAATATGAGTCCGAAGCAAACAACACGACGTCGTCGGCGTAAGCTAATGTCCTGATATTGATGGACGCAGCTGGTAACTCATATCCCCGAACCTCCGGGTGTCGGTTCAAGAATTGCAGTAATGGCTCCAAATAGAAGATATACAGGAGAGATGATAGAGGACATCCCTGCCTGACACCTTTTAAGAGTTCGAAGGTAGACGATGTGGAGCCATTAACCGCCACACATGATGTGGCCGATGCATACAGTGAAGAAATAATCACAGCAAAAGTCCGAAGATGAAGCTGGTGAAACACTTGGAATAGAAATTCGTGATTCACCTTGTCAAACGCTTTTTTCTGGTCGAGACTTAACACTGCAGGAGTTTGTTGACGAACTTGCGCTTCTTCCATTACACACCGAATAGTTATAAGGTAGGTTAACGTTTTTGAGAGGATTATAGGTCTTAAAAAACGTTATCTCAAAAACGTCAAACGAAGAAAGCAATCAAAACAGATGCAAACATAGAAATGCCATCCTGTTTATGCATTTTGGCATATTCGTGCATTAAGATTTTATCGGGTGCTGGCATTTTAATTTTTTCCTTGTACGCTATTGCTTCCATATGCATTGTGCTACCACATATTTTAAATTAATTATCCATTCGTAAGTCTTTTTTAATCGATTATTCTGTTATTTATAATTGTCATCTGTGCGAAAAACTTTCTCGCTAGCCTCTGGCAGCAAATTTATCAACACTAAGTACGTAAAAGAAATGAAAACTTGATTAAATCCATTTGTTAATTGGAAAAAAACGTTAACTTTTTAAATCCATTACTTGATTCTTTTTTTTTTCTTTTTGCTAAATAAGTCATTTTATGTAATTTTAATGGAGAGATCCGTTTATCATCCATCTTCTTTTGGCTCATTTGCCCCACTATTTTCATCCATCAAGACCAATTTTGCTCAACCTAATCAATAGACAGCACTGGAAAATATTATTTTATTTATCTGGTTGCTAATAGATACGTCAGTTGAAGGAAGAAAAACTGCAATTATGAAGAGAAAGGAACTAAAAGAATGGGGAAAAAATATGAAATGTGAAAAATAACTTATTGATGATGTTAGCATTCGCGATGCACACGAGGACGACGAGGACGACAAAGGAAATCTCGCCGTTGCTCTCGGATCTGGCAAAGATTCATAAATTTTTTAAAATTTAATTTTGATAAGAGTCGTTTTCTATTTTCTTGGAAAATTAATTATTGGTGCTTTCAATTGTTAGGACAGCAACAAGTAATTAAACAACCTCGAGGAGCGCTAAATACATCTAGCATTTGGATTTCATATTTCATTCCCTAAGATCGGGTTCCTTTTTATTTGCAGACAGAATTTTCATTAAGTACTGGCAACTTTCGAAAAAAGTTAAATTAGTATAAAATAAATTTATAAATGAATATGTTCTTTTAAATATTAAAATTCTTAATTAAAAATTGTAATCTCTCTCCATTAATTTCATTTGTCTGTTTCTCTGTTTCATTATAAAATTATGAGTGTCTGAAGTAATATTCTATACGTACTGACTAATGAATTAGAAACATGTGTTTAATATTTTATTGGGCTCCTTTTGGCCTAATTGCAGCAGGTATGCGGGTTAGCATGGAGTCAATAAGATGCTGAAGTCAATGGAAGATCAGGCGTTCACCAGACATTCCCTTAGTTCTCTTAGCAGATACTGCTGTCGGGTATGTCGTTCTAACATCTCCCAAACATTCTCTATGAGAGCTGGCTCTGGAGAGGTTAGGGTAAGTGACGTAAGTCATCTTCGTGCTCGCTAAACTACTGCTGTACCAATCGTGCATAATAAACAGTACCATTGTTATTCACGAAGAACCCGTCACATGAAGAATAATAATGCAGCATTGCAGGATGGACTTGGTCAGCAACAATGTTATCAGGGTATCATTTCCACATCAGCTGAAAAAGCTTCATACAATGACACCACCATCAGAGCCTTGACTTGTATTGATAAGACGTGCTGGATCCATTGCTTTATGGGGTCTCCCTCCAAAACCGCTGTCTACCATCGATACAAAACAACATGTATCGTTTTTCTATCGAAAAATGGAAGGAAAAATTCTTCGAACTGGGTTATTAAAATGCACTTATAAAAATACTCTTTATTCGAAACTACATAGTATGGCCAAAAATGGAGTTGTAAACAATCCGTTAGTCGTAACGGTTCTAAGTGAACCGATTGAACTAAACGATTTGAATCTACAGCATTAGTGCTTTCAGAATCACATGAGCGTTTATAGCCATGAAGGTTTCTACTGTCTGTGATTTGGGTGTGTTAATTCTAGGCTTTCCTTTAAATAGTATATCCTGGAAGTTACTGAGAATTACTTTGCTTTTCTAGGTGGCCTTTGTCGCCTTACTCGTAATCTTAATAACATAGAAACATTTTGAAAACTGCATGATCTGGTAGACTAGTTGTGTGTCGACTCATTTACAAACTCTTTTACGTTCCGAAAGACGTTTTGTTCTTGTGGCCTTTATACGATATTTTAAAACTGAGTCGGAACAACTTAACTCTTTTTCAGAAATGTCAAAATAAGTTATATACGTCGAGTTCAGAAGGTCTTAAATATGTCAAGATATTCTATTTGATTTTAAACTTGTAAGAGGTTACTCATTCTATATTTTGATCTTATATTAATTTAAGGTGCGTTCTTTTCGTTTTCGAAATGGCCATTTTTCTCTAATGTGTGGATTTTATTATCAGTCTTCGTTTCAGCGTTTGAATCGATTTTTCAATATTTTTTGATGTTTTTCATTCTCCTTATAATGATTGTAATTAACTTGTAAAAAATATGATTGGCAATGTTTTGTATGATTTTCTTTGACGTAGCCGTGCTCATATTGAGCTGACGTCTATGCTGTAATATGGCACGTAAAAATTAAATAAATAATAAATGAGAATCTTCTACGGATGCGCTCTTTTCTGTAAAAAAATATTTCACTAATAGAATTCTTCCTTAGTCGCCCCTCCCCCTATAATTCTTCCTTAGCTTACGTTTCTTAAGCGTTTATTTTAATGTTCAAAATTTGCAATACAAATTAATTATAAAATGAAACGTATTTATATAATAAAAATGAAATATATTAAAATTTGAAAAGATTTTATTTTATTAGTACTAGTATTAAAATTGCAATAAATTTTCTAAAATAATAAATAAAATAATAAATTCTTGAAATTTTTTATTACCTTTTCGGTATTACCGGTAATACCAAATCAAGTAATAATGACAACCCTAGTCACGACACGTCGCAGAAAGGAAGAGGAAATCTCGGAGGCTCTAAAGGGTTATCTCGCAGCAGAACGATGGAAGTTACGTTGTCAATTTGGATGAAGCCTACGCCTACCTAACGATTGCAACAACCCCGCGCGATTTTTTACCGTCCACGTGGAGAGAACCCATATCAAAAGTGGTCCAAGGAATATAAGGAAAGTTTTTCAAAAGGATTTATGGTGATTGCGGGATACTCGTGCAAAGGTAAGCTCACAATCAGAAGATTGGACAGGTAGGCTAAGGTTAAATCCTTTTACTATACTCGGGGGATTTTAGGAAGACACATGGCCACTCTCACTTAACGATTGGCAAGCGTAGTCACATTTCCAACGCAGCAAGTCATCTTTAACCGGACTCTCTCTTCCTCAACATTTGTTCTATTATTATCAGTTTCTAGACAACAGCGAGAGAAATAACTGTGAATGTACAGAGGTATTTCGAAGAGCAGAGTAATGGATATTCAGTAGTTATCAGTTAATAAAATAAATGTTTTTATGAGAATTTCGTACAGAATAAAGGGTGACCTTGGATTGAGGTTAAGGTTGAATCGCTCAGTTTCCATGGCAATGAAACTGATTGACTTCTGTCTTCCTATAATCGCCCAATTATATCAGCAGCATGTTCTCAGTCCAATTTTCCATGAAGAAATCCCCACATTACATGAAGAGGACAAAAGCAAAGTTTGGCTGCATCAGGAAAAAGCCTCAGCCATACGTCTAACTCGAACGTTCAATTTATGTCGGATTTGGAAGATGAACCTGGAATTCACGTTGTACTCTTTCTGAGGATTTCGATTATTGAAACGAGCCTTTGCTCGACGCTGTCCAACAATCATTGAGGGTGCCTGGAAAGCCTGCAAACAGGAGTGGCACAACATCAGCCTCGCCGTTCTTCTACAGTGGAAGATGCGATGCAGGGCAATACAAACAGAGATACCAAATAGAACACGGTCGCTGGCGGATAAATGGGTTTTCTTCGTAAAACTTTCTCCTCCAACTCGTTACCATATCAGAAAGAGGAGAGTTCATAATACTGTTCTTATCAACAAAGTGAGTAGTGGCCTTACAGTATAAAAGATGAACGACAGGAGTTCCAAATAGTTTCGCCATTTATTCCCGGCTATATCAAGGATACACGACAAGAGGCTTGCAAGCCTTTATATACAGAGGTATTTTATATAATAAGAAACACCGCCTTACCCAGGAGGTCTTCCATCTCCACCTGCATGTTTCCACGATTATACCACCCGATATTCTGATGCCCCTCATCGACGATGACGACACCAGACTACAGTCTTTCAAAGAACATAAGTTTGATACTCTATGCAAGAAGCTTGACGATCTCCGGTGTCTTGCTACTCCCACACGCCCTCCTCCCCATTGTGACTTTGTTTTTCATATCAACGTGGTAAACCTTACCACCATCCAGTTATCCAACAATGAACAAAGTCTCCTCAACAAAGGCCTGAAGCACGTCGTGTTCAAGAAACCTACTCGACCGGACCTACACACTGTCATTTCCGACACCGAACATGCTCTCTCATTTCTTCCCCGGAGTGAGCGCCCTCCAGCGCGTGCCATCGCTGGACATTTCATACGCAAAGCCTTCAATGAAGCCGCTGCTTCCAACCCAAACCAAGAACAACTCAACGATGCTGCTGCCTCCTCTACTTTGAAGACGAAGTTATCTGAGTCAGATGCCATTATCGTCAAAGCTGATAAAGGTAATGCGACAGTCATTATATACCGTTCCATGTATAACGATAAAGTTAACGAATTTATCGCTGCCAATAATTTTGTTTCCCTCCCTTCCGATCCTAACCCCAAGTTTCATAAATCCATCATATCCGTAGTCAATAAGTCAACCCGCTTCAGGTATCTCCGACGCCTTATCCCTCCTAACCTGAACGCCCTCGTCAAGATCCACAAACCTAACATGCCCATCCGCCCAGTCGTTAATTACTCCCCCGCCCCCGCACACCTCGTTGCTAAATCCCTCTCCACCTTCCTCTTTAACCTCAAGATCCTTCCCAATACCTACAATGTCTCTAATTCCTTCGCCCTTACTAATTCCCTCTCTTCCTTTCCTACTAACGAACATCTCTCCCTCATGTCCCTTGACATCACTAACCTTTATGCTAATGTCCCCGCCACCCTTAAGATCCTTGAACACCTCCTGCTTGCTTCTTCGCTCCCCAAACCTTATACTATCGACCTTCTCTCTATCCTCTCCGTAATATCCTCACAAAACTACTTTTCCTTTAACAACTCCTTCTATTCCCAACCCTCTGGTCTAGGAATGGGCTTCCCACTAAGCAGCTTTCTGTCCGAAGTCTATTTACTCGTACAACACCTTGAACTAACCTTCGTCACCCTCCTTCTTGATAACTACACTATCATTTCCTACTTCCGATATGTCGATGACATCCTAATACTATACGATTCCCGATCTACCTCCCCTTCTGCCATTGCTGACACCTTTAACTCATTCTCCCTCCATATCCAATTTACCTTCGAAACCGAAATTAACAGGTCTATCCCGTACCTAGATGTCCTCATTACCAATAACCTCCACACTAATCGTCTGTCTTACTCCGTTTTCCGTAAACCTATCACGTCCTCTAATCTTATCCACCACACATCATCACAAGCACGCCTCCCTACGTTTCCTCATTGACCGTGCCTTGAAGCTCCCCCTTAGCCCCCCTTCCCGTTCCTCCGAGCTCCGCATTATCCGCGCCCTTGCCCATACAAACGGTTTATTCTACCTCCACTTTCTCCCGTATTCTTCAGCGCCGCAGACGTGTTCTCCTTAACCCTAGCCCACCAGATCAACCCCCTTCTAAAAAGTGGGTCTCTTTGCTATATCTAGGCCCCCATTTTTTTCCAACTTTCTGATTTCCTCTCGTCCCTTGGCCTCCGCGTGTCCTTTCGCTCCCCTACCCCATCTGCTCGCACCCTGAATTCACCTACCACTAGTGCTCCTGACAAATTTTCCCGGTCCGGCGTGTACCGCCTGAGCTGTGCCTTTTGTGATAAGTATTACATAGGCCTCTCGACACGCATCTTTACAATACGTTTTAAAGAAAACGTCACATCCTACAGTAAAAGGAACAATAGATCGCATTATGCCAACCATCTTGCACGTACCGGGCACGCATTAAGAACACAAGACGAGGTGATGTCCATCTTACACGTTTGTGATAACCCTGCCAAGACTGCCACCCTTGAATCAATTGAAATTTTCAAGGCTAAGAAATCCAACCCCGACCTACTACTCAACTGCCAAACGGACTTTGACGTGTATGCCATACTCAACTCGTTATCAGATCTCTTATAATTTCATTTTGTAAACCCTTTTTTTATTCTGTTATTGTATATTTTCCCTCTTGTGTATTTTATTGATTTTATTTAATTTAATTTATTTTATTTTTCTGGACTTCTTTGATTTTTCTATATTATTTCTTTGTAAATCCCCTTGTCTTCTAGACAACCGGATATGTCTTCTTTTCGGTCCGCGATTGACGCGTACCTCTTTGTAACTTATAATTTTGTTCATTGGCTACCTTCTCCTATTTCTGTATTGGTTCCCCCTATTTGTATCTCTTCTCGCCACGCTCTTTGCTTACTCTGTACCAAAACCTCTGTATATAAAGGCTTGGAAGCCTCTTGTTGTGTATCCTTGATAAAGCCGGGAATAAATGGCGAAACTAGTTGGAACTCCTGTCGTCCATCTTTTATACTTCGTTACCATAGATCGTAATGAACCTTCTGTACACTTTTTACCCTTTTTTAATCGCCCATGTTTTAACACAATTTAGTTTGCTCAAGTGGGATTTGAAAATTTCACAGGTCGCTTTTTTTATTTCGCAAATAGCTGCATTTTTAATTCTGCAAGATGAACTTTTACTTCTGCAAAATGCAGTTTTATTTTTTGAAAATGTTTTTTTTTTATTCTGCAAGATGCATTTTTATTTTGAGAAACATGTGAACAACGGGAGTTTCGAATAGGGCAAGAGGTTTTAAGAGCTTCTACGTCAAGGGCAAGAAAAACTTGGGTTTAAATTATCCAGTGATGTTTTCCGATGGTGAAGAAGGATATATTTTAGCAATCGCAAAAGCTGTATATGCCTATTTTATTTCTTTTATCATACTTTATTTTTTATACAGAGTGGTCATAAATTATTAAGCACATTTTGACAGTGAATATTTTATTAACCAAGAAATGTACACACTTCTTGTGAACATCATTGAAAAGTACAACTCAAACAGTTTGTCAGGTGTCACTATCACCACCAGGCGGCAGCACTGTTTGGCGTAGGAACACAAAACGCGAAAATGGCGACCGTGCAGCAGAAAGCAATGTGCGTTCTTTGGTTTCATGAGCAGAAATCCGTGATAGCAGTTCAACGGCAATTCCGCTTGGAATATGGACAACCTGCTCCTGGAAAGGATTCCATAAAGGATCGCGTGTACTCCAGCAAAGTGCGTGATCTTGATGAATTGAAGGAAAGGATTGTGGCCGTCATTGCAACAGTGACACCTGAAATGCTGCGGAATACATGGCGTGAAATCGAATATCGAATGGATATTCTGCGAGTCACTGCAGGAGCACACGTGGAAGTGCTGTAACTTCGCAATATTACGGAAAAAAACTGTTTGAGTTGTACTTTTCAATGATGTTCACAAGAAGTGTGTACATTTCTTGGTTAATAAAATATTCACTGTCAAAATGTGCTTAATAATTTATGACCACCCTGTATTTCTTTTTTGTTTGTATCTTATAATTTTGACTTGTATGTTCTATCCTATTTGTTAATTCCATTGTTTTTCCACAAATGAGATTTTTAATCTGGGAGCCATTTCGAAGACCCTGTCCTCTTCATCAGCGTGGAAATTGGGAATATAAAATGTGACTATATACAGGGTGAGTCAAAAGTCTGTTACACCCCATACAATTTCAAAACGAGTGGAGATACAACAATTAGGTAGAGGTTAAACAATGGTGGTGTTAAATTTGACCTTTGACCTCGAATTTTGCACCTTCCAATTTCTAATTCTGTGATCGTTACAGGTAGAGAACCATTTCCAATTGAGCTCAAAACGCTGATTTTAACAAACAAACAAACAAAAAAAGATTAAAAATAAACACAATACACCCGGCTCGATGGCCGAGAGGATTAAGAGCCGCTTATGGTGTGGACTACAGAATGGCATCTTGGTGGGACCTGTTTTCTACAACGGTTGTCTGAGTAAGATACACAGAAATGATTTTGGATGACTTCGTCTGAGATATTTTAGACAACTTGCCTTTAGTACAGTACCGCCGCATGATGGGACACTTCTACATTTTGCAGCCATTGCACATCAATAAGTGGATAACATGTTTCACACCAAAGGATTGGCCGAGGAAGTTCAGTTCTTTGGTCACCACGTTCGCCTGATTTGACACCATTTGATTTTTTTCCTATGGGGATACGTCAAGGACAAGGTGTATGCCTCTGTACCAGCATCAGTAAATCATTTGAAACAACGAATTCAGCAGGCTTGTACATGATGTTAAATATGAAGGGTTCTGTGAAATACCGTGTACATGTATACATTGGTGCAGAAGGACACCACATTGAGCACTTCATACATTGACAACACTCAATGTAGCTTGAGCACTGAAATTTCATTTTGTTGTAGAGTGTTTATTTCGAATCTCCTTTTTTGTGAAAATCAGCGTTTTGAGCTTTACAATGTACAATTGGAAAATTGTCTCCACGTAACGGTTACAAAGTTATAAATTGAAAGGTGCAAAATTCGAGGTCAAAGGTCAAACTTGACACCACCCTTACCTACCTTCCTATATGGTGCCTGCACTCGTTTTGAAATTTTGGGGGGGGGGGGGGTAAGAGACTTTTGACTCGCCCTGTATACAGCCGTTAATAAATAACTAGGTTATTTTAAAAATAACAAAGAGCCAATCAAGTAAGGACGCATGACGATCGCCTAAAAAAAAGTTAATTGTGAATTGCCTCCGATTTTTCTCCGTCCAGACTTTTCAGACGAGGCAATTTCGGTACATTTTTATGAGATGACACGTTTTCGCATAATTTGATAACATCATTTTTAAAAATATAAAATACAACTTGTAGAATCAAAAATGCATTTTGCAGGGTAAAAAAAAAAAGTATTTTGGAGAAATAAAAATAAATTTTGCGAAACAGAAAGTGTAGTTTGCAAATAAAAAATGTATTTTGCGGAATTAAAAAGAAGTTTGCAAAATAAAAAATGCATTTCGGAAATAAAAAAAAAAGCTGCCTGTGAAATATTCAAATCCACTAGGGCAAGCTAAAATTGTTAAAATATGAGAGATTAAGAAAATAAAAATTGGAGAAAGAGAATAAAAATTTGGGTAAATGTTCTTACCCATATTAAAAGTAATTTTGAAAAGATTAAGGAGTAATAATCTGTTACCCAAGTGGAATGAAACCATAATCTTCCTCACATATTTTAACAATATTTTTATGTTTTTTATTCTTGTAAGAATTACCCACCCCCTCCCAACTTTTTATCCACTTTCTTAATCTCCCATATTTTCCATTCTTCAATTTCATTTTATATTTTGTATTCAAAAACAGTCGATGATTTAATTAATTCTAGAGATCATTTTGCAGTTGAGAATATTCTACAGGAAAATGCATGGCTGACAGATCATGGAGCTTATTTTAACAAAAACAGTGATGACAGATGATATACTACAGTGGCGGACAAAAGTTTTAAGACAACTAGTTGATTTGAGTTTTTTTAATTAACCTGAAAAGTTATAAGGTTGAGCTTATTATATCAGATAATAGTAACAATAATTATGTGATGACAGAATTTATTCGTTTTTAGAGCAATAAAATAATGCAAAAAATAAAAAAAACGATATTTTGGTGGACAAAAGTTTTAAGACACTGTCCCCTTTTTTGTCCTAAATTTTAATTCTTCTATTAACTCCCCTCTTTATCTCTACGAATGTAACATTCCAATCAAAAGTTGCAAAATGTTTAGTTCCTATTTCAAAATGGGTAAATTTTGGAACTAACTTTGACCAGTCTTCTATTTAAGACTGGTATGACAACTCAGAACCTCTCTAAGTATAGAAAACAAACACCTTGGTGGACAGAAAAAATACTAAATATCTGGAAACAGAGAAAGATACTTTATAAGCAATTTGTAACAAATAGGAATCAAAATGATCTCGAGGAACTTAGGCGCTATAATAGAATGTACAAACAGGAAATTCGTACAGCCAAACGACAACATCTTACACCTGCAGATAATGATTTTGACTTATGGAGGTTTGTAGGCAGGGGACGAAAGAAAAATAATAAAGCACTACAAGCGAACTTGGCATTGGATTACTTGAAATGGATTAATAACCCGTTTAATATAACTCAGCCACCGACTATTAAAGCACTCCAACAAGAAAATGACACAGAGTTCCTAATACCCACCAACTTACCTCAGGAAGTTTTCTGGACGATGAGAACTATTAGACTTAAACAAAATTTGAATGATGACATTCTAAATCATAAAGTCTTGAAAAACTGGGGTTATCGTGGCAACTGCCTCCTTGCCCATCTTATCTTAGTTATTTGGGAAACTGGCAAATTCCCACAGAGGTTAAGACAAGCCCTGATTCGACCAATTTTTAAAGCAGGGAAAGAAGACGACTTCAAAAATTATCGACCAATTTCCCTTCTACCATCCATTTACAAAATCATAGAAAAGATTATATTTCGGCCCATGACGCACCATCTTTGGGCATATCTACCAAAAATTCAATATGGGGGTAGACCTAATACATCCCAACAAGAATTATTACTTGCCATATTGTTGGAGGCGATTGAAGCCATAGATAACAGCCAGACTTTTGTCATAGTAAGTGTAGATATTGCTAAAGCTTTTAATACGGTTTGCCATGGGCAGCTATTTGAAGAACTTGCGGCATATGGGATTTCCGGCCATACTTTAAAATTACTTCAGAATTTATTTACCAACCGTACAAATACTATTATATGTAATCACCAGACTTTCTACTGTCCATCAACACGAGGGATACCCCAAGGATCAGCTATAAGCAATATCCTTTTCGCCACATTATTGGCTCCAATAACCTCCGTGCCCCTTTCCTTTGGCTAGAAAGCTTTTGTTGATGATATTATCCGACTGTGTTCGCGCGGCGCTGCCTGGCTGGTTCCCCCACTCCCCACTGCCTCATCCCGAAGAGGTCCGCCTTCCACTCCAACGTGGCGTACTCTGCTCTCGCGCCGGAGTCAGTAGCACGAGCAGTACCAATCTTGTTTAATATCGATAGCACTTATCATGTTTTTCATCAAAAAGCATCGAGGAAATGAACAAATACTGGTAGTCCAATTAGCTTTTGGCGTATCGTCATTTCCTCGATACTCGGGCCGCGCCGTGCGAACACAGTCGCCCAAGTTTGGCTCGTGCTACGCAGCGCCACGCCATTCAGCTTAGTTTGAGGTTCAATTTACGGCGTTGCTTGCGATTTGCGACCCCAAGCGCCTTATATCACTTTTATCGCCTGAATTTCGTCTACATCGTAGTGTAGTTTTTTTGAAGGAGATAATTTACACCCTGTAGTAGACTACCATAAAAACAGTTGTGTTACTTGGTAAATTAGAATTGTTAATATTTTAACGTGAACACTGAGCAATAAAAGAGACGTACAAGTAATGCAGTTTTGTCTTGAAAATGTACCGAAAACGCGTTTCCGAGTTGAATTTGCCTTTGTCGACTGTTGCACAGTTTTGTGTTGAAAAATAACCAGAAACGCGAATGTCAGCTGAATTCGCCTCGTCGATTGATACGCAGCTTTGAGTTGAATTTGGAAAGAATTAAATGAATTTCTATTATTTATTGGGAAATTAAATTTAAATTCTCGAATTTAAAATTACTCCTTCCTGAAATATTTCAATATTTTATTAGCTTAATAGAATAAAGTTTACTTTCGTTATTTTGTTCAAGCGTCAAAAGTAGATTGAAAAACTGCGTAGAAAATAACCAATACAAAATTGGTCATGTGAATATAAAATAACCAATGAGAAATTTGGATGCATCCTAGGATATTGGCAGGCGAATTATAGTAGCGGCGATCTCCGTTAAGCCTCCTGCTTTCTAGGTCTACATAAAGAGCGTCTACAAGGAGGATTAGAGTTTGTCACTCGAGGATTTGTCTCAGAGAAGGGCTGCGAGGGAGGAAAAAATCATAAACTGAAATTTCCCATGTGTGCTTTCGGATGTGACACGTTAGAAGAATTTGTCATTTACAAAACAGTAAGCTCCATAAAATTCCTGCGGGGTTTAGTTTCTGAAAAGCAAAATCCAAAGTGACGCATCGCGCAACATAAAATTCGACACTCGAGTTTGCTTGAAATAAATTTGTTAAATTTCTGCGAGATGAGTCATTTAAAAACTTTCCCTAACATTATTAGTATGTTTTTCTTATTTCTTTTCTGAAATAACTTAAGGAAGAATTTCTTAACTTCCTCTTGTAAGTGCTTTCCATGTTGACTAGAATGATGGAAGACAGAATAAGAACGACAAATATTTTAAACTGATGTGCAAAATGTTACGGAGTTCGCAAACAAATTCTCTTATGTTTTCTCATCCTAGTATTCTCCTTTTGCCTGCATTATGATTTTATTTCACCCACCGGATTTTATTTCCAGGAAACTGCGGCATTGTTCTCGCTATTTTAGCTGCAATAACCGAACACAATTATTTCTGAAATAACGCTTTTAAATTGCTCGCGAGCAAACTTTTAATTTAAGAATGCACAAACGTATCTTATGAATCATTTCAAAAGATAATAAATATATCAATACAGAAACGGACTAATCCGAGATGCATTACACATTAAAAAAACAGAAAATATAGCAAAACTTAAATTTGATTTAAATAATACATGAGAGATATTAATATATAAAAATCAGTGGCGCCTCGTAGCTAAAATTTCTGGGGGTGCTGCGTCAGAAAATTTTAATTTTTTCACAAACTAGAGAATAGCTAGTGACATTAAGCTTAAGGATCATGTAATATACATGTACAAGAATAGTATTAAAGAAAAAAAAGACACATTATATTGAATTTTTATCGATATCGAAAGTGAAACTGGGGGTGCTGCAGTGCCTATGGACGAGCCGCCACTGATAAAAATAGAAATCCAACCCCCCTTAAAGAGTAAATTTCTTGTTTATTTGAATTGGTCACCACGCTCCCGCTAAAAATTAATTTCCCCAATTCATGTGTGTATTTATAATTTTAAATTATTTTTTTAAAAATTACATACCTTATGACAATATAGCAATATTATCAATAGGAGACATAAATCAACTTTTTTTCCACAAAGAATTGTAATACACATGTATGTACATTTCGGTCGCTACGCGACCTTCTTTCATCGTGACTGTGATCGTCTCTGAAGCCCGAGTACGCGGGATCGATCCTGGCCGAGGACGACAAGGATTTTTCAGGGGGAAATCCTGAGATCACGCACTTCCTTCGGAAGGGAAGTAAAGCCGTTGGTCCCGTGTAGTCGTTTGCCGGCTGCAAGTTAAAGAACCCTTGCGAGGCAAAATTTGCGGCCCCTATAACACCGTCCTGAAATGACCATAGCAGTTGAAAAGGACGTTAATACCAAACAAACCAAACCAAACCAATCATCGTGACTGAATTGATTATGGTTGGTTTGGTTTATTAGAATTTTTGGCGTCGACTACTAAGGTATTTTGCGCCTTTTACACAAATTTTATATGTACGCAGCTCGGGACAAACATCCCCATGCCCACGGCGGGATTCGAACCCACGATCAGGTGGATTCGAGAAACTAGAAAGCCTACGTCCTAGCCCTCTCGGCCACTTGGCCGAAGAATTGATAATGAACAATCGACAATCGAACAGTGAAGTGTAAATTTGTTCAGGTGGGACGTAAGCAGTGCTTACACGATTCTCACCCTTCCGGAATAAATTCCACATGAAATACACTGAAATAGGCAAGAAGCCTGACTAACCCAAAGAGGTCTTCCACATTATGAAAAAACAGAATAATAAGATTGACGATTGTCAGAGGAGTGGGAGAGGGGGAGGGGAGAGGGTGGTATTACATCTTCCAATAATCCGAGAAGGAATCGTTGCCAATGTCTTCGAAGTTGACATCAAGAATATGCCTCGGTTTCCTATACTTTGTATGCCACTTCATTTCCATCCTGTTATTCAGTATTTCAGCCACCATGCCATTGTCATGGCTCTTCATCGTCTGCACCATATTCATCAGGAGATCTTGGACATACTTTCCAATAAGAGTCATGTTCAGATCCCAGTGGATGTAATGATTTTTTACGGTCCTTCTTCCAAGCTGCGCAATGGTCCTCAGGGTAACATTCTGGAACGACTGGAGTTCACTCCATCTGCTTCTACATATAGTCGCCCACGCAGAAATACCTTAGAGGAGGATGGTCCGAATTACTGTCTTGTACAGTAGTAATTTATTGTCGATGCTGATGGCGCTGTTTCTACCCAGGAGAGCTATACTTCTCTGATCCTAGTGCTCTTTGCTTTGTTCAGAGCAAAAGTTACGTGACTATTCCAGGAGTGTCTTGAATCGATGATAACGCCAATGATAATTGATAAGGATAGGAACCCACACATGACTATTAATTAAGGTAAACTTCGTTTGTAATATACGGAATGCAAGGGGAATTGCTCGCAAGCGCATCGAGTTTTAAATAAAAAATAAGAGTTTCCACTATTTTCTATGACTTGTAAACTGGAATGTCGACATCGCCTTCGTGTGGAGAAACACCTGAAATCAACTCTTGAAGTGTTCAAATTGCCCGGCTATCAAGTCGGCCTCTGGGTAATAATACTAGCCTCGCGTTTGGTGGAGCAACGATCATTATCAAGGACGGCATTAATCATAGTGAGACGATCATTCCCAACTATGAAGGAATGGAAGCCGTTTCCGTGATTATTAATGACGCTGACGCAGGCGAAATCAAGCTTATCTCATTATATAACTCGCCTAAACACAAGCTTGATCCATGCGAGCTTGATGAGCTTCTTTCGGGGCCCATTCCAGTAAAAATGGCGGGTGACTTAAATGCCAAGCACCACGCATGAAACTCAAAATGCTCCAATCAAAATGGAAACATCACATCCTTAAACGACGGGATGTGTACCCGCATACATCCTTCGTTGCGGGTACACTTGATGACACGTACTACTGTGACCACTCTCCTGTTAGTGATGTGCTGAACATAGCAGTTCTTAAAGGTTTCTTCAAGCCCTACATATTCTTTACAGTATATTTACAGTAGACGACCTAACCTCTGACCACCGACCAGTCATGCTTATCTTCGAGGGCTTAAACATTGATGTGAAGATACGGCTTCGCTCCAAACAGGACTGGAAGCTCTTTAAGGACATTCTTCGAGAAAAGAGCATTCCATATAAGGAGGTTATCGACAACGAGGACTTCAACACAAATATCAGTGCAATCAAGGATGCTACTACTTCCAGTACCTCCACTGCTGATCGAAAGTGTCCCGAACACCTCGATCTTTCTCTTTACATCAGGCGTCTCATTCTTGAAAGGAATTCCTATAGGAGACTATGGCAACGCAAGCGACAACCATTTTCAAGACTAAGTACAACAGGCTTTTTCGCAAGGTCTAGGAAGAGGTTAAAGTGCTACAAACACAAAGATGGAGCGAAAAACTGAAGTCTTTGTCTGTCCAGGACAACTCGTTCTGGGGCCCAGTTGGAGCACTGTGAGAGCCTTAAAGGGTAACAGACCCATCCAATTGGCGCGACTGCTTGCGGGCAATGGAAACGTTGTCGCCTGTGATGCGGAAAAGACTCAACTGATCGCTGATTCCCTGAAAAATCAATTTACCATGCCTAGTGAGACAAACTTGGACAGCCTTCAAAACACTCAGCTAGTTAACGATAGGTGTATCGCTTACGGATGCATTCATCCTGTTCCTACCCCTGAGGAAGTCATTAGTGCCCAAGAAATCTCCGAAGTCATCAAGCGAATTAAAACCAAGAAAGCAGCAGGTATGGATTCCATCACTAATAGTGCTCTCAAGAACTTGCCTTCTAATATTGTCTCGATCAATACTTAAACTATGAATGGCTGCTGGAAATTTGGTTACTTCCCCGACCAGTGGAAAGAGTCCGTCACAGTTACTAATTACAAAGCCTGGTCTAAACCCTGCTATTGCTATCAACTACAAGTTCATAAACTTGCTATCTATGCTATCAAAAGTCTTTGAACGCATCATTCTGAAGAGGCTTAACGAATTCTGTGTAGCAAACAATCTCGTTCGGGATGAGCAATTTGGTTTTCGCACAGGTCACTCCTGCCAACTTCAGATCTGGAGGCTTGTTGCAGATCTAAACCTTCCTCTTAATTGTGCTGGTCTTGTCTTCTTGGATGTCCGTAAAGCTTTTGATGAGGTTTGACACAACGGCCTCATATACAAAATGATTACTTGTGGTTTTTCGGACGAACTGATTACCTTGATTAGTTTCTTTCTGTCAAACAGGATTTTTCGTGTCAAGGTTGGCTGCTTCATGTCTAACTCTTGTGACGTCAATGCTGGTGTTCCCCAAGCCTCTGTCCTGGGCCCTGCACTGTTCAGCTTTTTTTTATCCATGACTTTCCAACTTTTACTAAATGCAAGCTAGGTATATCTGTTCGCTGACGACGCGGCCATCATGACAACTGATCACAATCTCGCTCACGTCGTCTCTCAATTACAAAATACCTTACATCAGTGCGAGAAATAGTTTGCAAAGTGGAGACTCGACCTAAACGTTGACAAGTGCAAGGCGATGTTCATTCAAAGAAACATCGGAAACCCCCGAGCCCTCTCTTCCTTTCTGGTAAAAGAGCTCGAATGGGTAAAAAATTACAAATACCTCGGAGTGGTGGTAGATGCCAGGCTAAATTGGGGTGATCACGTCTCCTATGCGATAAATAAAGCTAAGAAGTCAAAGTTCAGTCTAGTTGCTCTTCTGGGACGAAACAGCGCACTTGGAATGGATAGCAAACTTCTGCTTTATAAGATGGTCATCCGAACCATTCTTTTTTATGGAATGCCTGCCTGGGCTACAATATGCAAGTCCATATGGAAGGACCTTCAAACCTTCCAAAACGTTACCCTGAGGACTATCGCCCAACTTGACAGGAGAGTCGCAACAAATATTTCTATTGCTGAAGTGTGGGGTGCGCAAGTCCATATAGACGGGGTGCGCAGGGAGTAGGAATGCGCATGCACCACTTTCTGTGCCTTCCTTTACTTCCGACCATAAAATTGACTGAGGCAGAAAAGAGTAAACAACGAACGAAATAACCGATAAAAATGCCGTATTGTGTTGCTCCTTGTTTAATCAATTCGCAAAACGCAAATTTATTGAGTAAATCAACGTTTCATCGATTTCTGTGTACCGTTTTATAATCTCCGACTCGATAAAAAACTTAATGATAAATCGCGACACTCGGCAGTCAATCTGAATTATTTCGACTTTTAGTCACAGCCAACAACGAAAGTGCAGTTATTTCGAAACCGGAAATACGTCTAGGCACGAAGTAAGCTAATGTTTGTAAACACGCACCCCGTCTATACACTACCCTATCAAAAGTCATGGAACACCATCACTTTAATAGAAACACTAAAAAATATACATATGTTAGTATCTTGTTGGTCCACCTTGTGCTGCTATCACAGCTTCTACTCTCTGGGGCATACTGTTCACAAGTTTTTGATACGTTTCGACAGGTAATTTTCGCCATTCTGCCATATGTGTCTTGGACAGTTCGGTCACGGATTTCGGGCGTTCCGCGCAAGCGCGCAATCGACGTTCCAACACGTCCCACAGATTTCTATTGGGTTCAGATCGGGGCTCTGGGTAGGCCAGTCAAGTTCTCGAACCCCCTTTTCATCAAATCATGTGCCTACAGCCCTTGCTTTATGGAAAGGTGCGTTATCGTGCTGAAACAGAAAAGGGCCATTGCCAAAGTGCTGCCAGAGAGATGGGAGTGCTGCATTGTTCAGAATGTCTTGGTAACGCTCTGCGTTTAGATGTCTGTCCACAGAAACGATTGCACCCAACCCATACCATGAAAAGAACCCCCTCACCATCACCGACCCTCCGCCGACTTCACCGTGGGCACAAGACAGCTTGGCAGATAACGTTCGCCGGGCGTTTGCCATACCCAAACCCGTCCGTCCGATTACCAGATGGTGTAGCGGGACTCATCACTCCATTCAACCATTCGCCACTGATCCAGAGTCCAATGTCGTCCCTCTAACAGTTTTGCCTGCGAGATAGCACCCAACAATTGTACCTCTTTGGAAATCTGAAAGCTCTTTTCTTTGAGACATTCTTACAGCATTCACGCAAGCATCATCTCATAATAGCATACTCTCTGTTATGTAGTGCTGGGAAGAATGCCAACAGTGAAATTGCAAAGGAATGTCTCATTTTCATGCAAATCAGAGTTGTCCCATGAATTTTGATAGGATAGTGTACCTCCAATTGGTAACTATGTCTAGGAGTCGCTGAAGAAGTTGCTTCCGAAGATTACGGACCATCCCAATTCTCTGGTTGCAGATATTCTGGAGCATCCACTCACTTTAGACGTTTCCTGAAGCATCGCAGGCCTCGTCACGTCATGGATATCAATTTCGACGACATACAAAACGCCATCTTTCTCGAATACTGGATCTCATAGCTCCTCTTATCCCTTGTCCCTCGTCAATAAACAATCAACGCTATCGTCCTGATAGGAAAGGACTCCATCTTATCCTCTGGATGACTTAACTAGGTTTCATCTGGCTTCTTGCCTAGCTCAGTGTTCTTCCCCTGGTTACATCCTGGATGAGTATGGCAGTGAAAGCGTTGCTTTCGGACCGCTCATTTTTTTTCCCTGCGCTGTTCGATTGTCGATTATTTTAACTAAGTCAGTTCACTTGGTGTTCTCCTTAACTGCTTTCGAAATGCGCTTCCCGTGTCAGGTTGTATTTTTTATATTCTTATTTTGTTGTTGTGAAAGAGTTTCTTTATGTTTATACCTTTAATTAGTTTTAACTTTGTAACTTCCCCCAAGAATAAGTTCTTTAGGCTTAATTTCCTTATTGGGTTGATTAAGTTTAATATCCATTATCTTACCCAATATCGTAGTAGGCACTATGCTGCTCGCTTTATTAAAGGGGTGACTTCGGAAGAGGAAGGGGTCACCTTCTCAAAAAAGCTACAGCTACAATATAGTTTCATTACCTTAATTTAGTTATTAATACCCCGTTTACTACCAGCTACCAGGTTATGTTACAACAACCTTTTCCAATTCAAAGGCCGTTTCTTTAAGATGGTACCTCTATGGGGTGTTGTCTTAGCCCCTTTCTAGCTAAGCTCTTTCTCCGCGATTTCGAAAACCAGGCCTGTGAATCCTTTCAGTATTTCCCAACTACATGGTACGGTTAGGTTAGGTCGAAGATGTTTTCGCTGTGTTTGATCTGGAGAATCATAGCCTAGACAACGTCTAGTCCGACCACAAACTCCCCTTCCTAGATTTACTGATAAAAGAGATAACAATAGCCTTATTTTTGAGGCATATATGAAGCCTACCTTTGTACCAGCATACATTAACAGCTCCTCTAACCATTGCTATACATAAAATCTAGCCGCTTTACAGCAATTGGTAAAAAAAAAGCTTACTCCCTACCCATGACCCAGCAACAAAGAGAGGAAGAGACTGAGAAGATACGACAGTTCGCTGCACATAATGGATACCAACCCGACTTAGTTGATGCCTTGATCAAGAAACAAAAGAGATGAGACATGATACAGGATGCCACAATCTTTGTACGTGAGAAAGAACGGTTTAAGTATCCCGTACTACCGTACAATAAATCCCTGGTCAGAAGCTTAGACAAGATTACCAAGAGATTTGCGATCAAAATCATTTACAGAAGTCCCCACACCCCCAACTCCCCAAGAAGACTACACGGTTCTCACAAGGGAAAGATCCCACAAGAATCCAGCTCTGGTATTTATGAACTAAAATGACCTGATTGGCTTGGTTCGCTCCTTTCTGACAAACAGGACCTTCCGTGTTAAGGTTGGTAACTCCTTTTCTGACCCTTCTGATGTTAATGCTGGTGTTCCCCAAGGCTTTGTCTTGGGGCCTGCCTTGTTCAATTTCTTTATCCACGACTTTCCTAAGTTTACAAAGTGCAATCTTTACTTGTTTGCTGACGACGGGTCCATCATGACCTGGGCACGTAATCCAGTCCACGTCATCAGCCATCTGCAAAAAGCTTTACACCAGTGTGAGAGCTGAATCTCTAAGTGGCGCTTACAGCTGAATGTTAACAAGTGTAAAGCCATGTTCATCACACGCAAACGCAAAAACCCTCCAAGGCCCCTCATCCTACTTGGTAGGAAGCTTAAGTGGGTTAAAAATTATAAGTACCTCGGAGTTGTGATTGATTCCAAGCTCAAATGGAACGACCATGTCCAATATTCGCTTAACAAGGCTAAGAAAGCGAAGTTTAGTCTCATCGCGCTACTGGGGCGAAACAGCGCTCTCAGAGTGGACAACAAACTCTTGTTAATAACAGTTATACAAGGTAGTGATTCGTGCCATTCAGGGTATGCCTGCTTGGGCTTCCATTTGCAAATCGAGATGGAAAGATCTTCAGACCTTCCAAAATGTTACCCTCCGGTCCATTGCTCAACTAGACAGAAGAGTTGCCAACAATCTCTCTATCTATGAAGATCTGGGGATGACCTACATTGGCTCCTATGTTCAAACACTTCTCAGGAACATGCTGCCCAAGATGGAACATCATGAAAATACCCTGGTTGCTGGTATCCTGGACCACTCACTCACTATCAGGGGTTCCCTCAGGTTTCGAAAACCCCATCATATCTTGGATGTCAATTTCGAGAACATTAACAAGGCCGAGTTCCCCAACTACTGGATCTGCTAGATCCTAGTTTTTCGGACTCGCTATTCGTCAATCCACAATCCGATTCTCGTCCCTACCATGAAGGGACTCTTTTCTGGATGACTTAAAGAGGTTCATCAGGTTTCTTTCCTACTTCAGTATACCTCATTTGGTTTACTTTTTGGGCAAGCGTGTAAAGTGAGCTAAAGGCTCCTGGACCACTCGTACTACTTTTTCACTACACTGATCGATTGTCGACTGTCGTATTATCAATTCAGTCATACTGAAAGAAGGCTGCGTAGCGACCGAAATGTCATACATGTATATTAAATTTCTTAGTGGAAAAGCAGTTGGTTTACCGGTATGTCTCCTATTGATATACTTCACATCCACAGTCAAAAGGTTTAAATATAGCAATATTATTGTACATGATGTACCGATGGGACGATAGTACAACTGTACTTTTTCACTATCGATAGTGCTAGCGATTGTTGATTTTAATAACGATTGATTAATCGATAGTTAGAACTGAAACAAACTATATCATCGTGCTAAATTTATACACAGTTAATGAAAGTTTGGTTATACACTGAGTGAGCATATTATTATGACCACCTGACATGTTTATGCAAATGCGCGTACGGACGTCGCCACAATTTTGCTAGCGGGCCGGACCAATATAAAAAGGAAAGCTGAGTGTCGTCGACAACAGTAGACGTGTTCCATTCTTCAACTATGGGTAAACGACGCGATTTAACAGCCTTCGAATGCGGGATGATTGTAGGTGCTCGGAGCTATGGAGCGAGTATCAGCGAAACAGCAGCATTCGTGGGGTGCTCAAGAGCAGACGTCGTTAAAGTATTTAAAGACTGGACGGTTAGCTGGAAGACGGGGTCTGAACGTTCGCATTGTGGCTACCCGCGGATAGTTGATGATCGGACAGAACGGAGACGGTCACGACTGGTAAAGGATAACAGAAGGGTAACTGTGCATCAAATCACTGCTGACCTTAATCAGGGGTCCTCCAAATCGGGGGGTCTGACGTGTCACGATTCCAGTTACATCATGCAGACGGCCGCGTGGGAATCTGGCGGAAACGTCACGAAAGCATGGACCCCGCATGCATGAGTACAACCCTTCAAGCCGGTGCGGGCAGTGTTATGATCGGGGGAATGTCTTCCTGGCATGCGTTGAGTCCGTTAATACGTGTTGAACAACGTCTGGATGGCACAGCATACCTCCGTATCGTCGCCGATCAAGTCCATCCTGTCATGTTGACGGCGTACCCCAATGGAGATGGCTACTTCAGCAAGAAAATGCGCCATGCCACAGAGCTCGTATTGTGCAGGAGTGGTTCTAGGAACATGAGGGGGACTTTACCTTACTTCGGTGGCCCCCACAATCCCCAGATCTCATTCCAATTGAGCATTTGTGGGACGAAGTAGGGATGGGCGATATATTTTGATATTATCGTTATCGCGATATTTACGTTTGATATATCGATATTTTTCGATATTTTAATGGTGCTAATATATCGTTCGATTTGATATTTTCTCCTGATATATCGGATTTTCAAACTTTGAATTTCAAAGTGGACAAACGTATAAATTTCCTTATCAGACTCGACTCTACAGTTTAATTATTCCTTAAATTCGCATCTGACCAGAATGGGTTATTAGTTCTTCATAGGTAAGTTGACTATTTAAATATTACGTTAGCTATTATCTTGCATGTACTAGAATTTCGTGTTCTAATTTATAATATAATTCATCGGCGACATTGCCTTATTCAACGCACATTTAAAAAGGTTGTTTAGTCAAATGAATATTATAAAATCAAAATTCTCTTTTTGTTTTTTCTTTTGCTAAAAAATTTTCTTAAAAGTATGATAATTTTCTTATGTGTGGCCACTACATAGGGGACTGTAGAATGGCGCCTATTCGCCCACTGAGAAAAGTGAAGCAATGTTTTAAAGCAACAGATAAGAAGAACGTCTTCCAGTGTATTCATTGCACCCGAAAAGTGAAAACTAGTGGAAACACTACCATTTTTAAGAGCCACGTTTGGAACCGTCATAAAAATTTATCAGCTTTGATTGACGCAAGTGAAGTTAGTAAACCAACAGGCATTAGAACTCGAGCACCAACTCCTGAAAGTGATCATGATATAAAAATTGTTTTTAATGATAACGGTATTTCTTTTTTTACTATTGAAAGCTCCCTAAAGGGCAGTCCATACTTCATTTCCATACAGGTCCTCACTGAAAAAACTCCGTCAAAAATAGGACTGAAATATCTTCTTTCATGTGCTACATCCGTGCCTGCGGAAAGATTGTTTTCCCAGGCAGGCAATATTGTAACAGAAAGTCGTAATAGGTTGAAACCTGAAAGAATTTCCAAATTATTATTTTTAAGTTCACTTGGGATGAGATGCTTTGATTTGTGACAGTGCACTTAACTTTTTTGTAAGTCTTATATAAGATGTTGTATATATACATTGTAATAAAACTTTGATTGTTTTTCAAACTGTTTATTTTTTCACTTCACTTTCAGGTATTACTTTGACTGCAATTCAAATTAAAAGCATTAATTTAGCTAAGTTTTAAAATTGTCGATATATCGTGATAAATATCGGACTTTTTGCGATAATATCGAAAATATAATATCGCTGATCAAGCGATATGATATATCGAAATACGATATTTTAGAAAATATCGCCCATCCCTAGGACGAAGTCGAACGAACCATCAGACGACTGGATCCACCACCGTCCAATCTAGCACAACTAGACAGTGCTATCCATCAGGCATGGTGTCAGATTCCTCCCACCACCTTCAACATCTCGTAGAATCAATGCCACGAAGAATCACCGCAGTATTAAAGGCAAAAGGTGGCCCAACGAGATACTGACAGGGTGGTCATAATAATATGCTCACTCAGTGTATAAAGAAATTTCGTGGTCAAGAAGTATTTATAACAACTCCTATATTCGAGATATCACTCATTTTTACAAGTCGTTACAAATGCATCTATTAATCCGTAATTAATATAAATACAGTGCAATATCGTAAGCATATAAATATCATTACGTACCTAACTGATATTAAATGCAATTCTTATTCCAAATTTGTTGGGAAGAGAGTTTAAAAAATTGATTTATTCATGTTTTTAGGATCAATTCTGCTATGTATTTTATTTATCATTTTCCCCGCCTTTCAAAATATTCTTTCGGATAGTACCGAAGTCCCAGAAATTGAAAAAATAAAATCCTATCAAATTATAAGAAAGTTTAACCCCTCTTCTAGAAATAATAAATATCTAAAACGTTGACATCTAACCTATTCGTTATTTTGTTGTTTGTTATTAATTAACTATTTATTTTTACTTGCATCATTAGTTTAAATCAAAATTTAATAAAACTTATAAACATCTAGTTGGAGTTAAAGTTTACGATAGTTAATGTTCACTATAGTTATCACTTAAAGTGCTACAAGGGAGGGAAAAACAGGATCCAGGACAAAATCCCAGTAGGACATAAAACCCACGTACAAGAACCTCACCGTACAGAAACCCCGCCACCATCGGACAAAAACTCCAACTCCCATCGGAGGAAATTCTATTCTAAAATTTTCCTTATGGTTTGTTTATAATTTTTTTATAATTTGCAGATCATTTAAAAATGAAAGTCATTTGTAAAAATTTCCAACTATCGATAGTTTTGAAAACCTATCGATAGACTATCGGTTATCCAAACTATCGATACTTGTCCAAT
>JAHWFO010012261.1:1469624-1480175 GCA_023313115.1 Rhysida immarginata | reverse complement strand
CCTATCGATAGACTATCGGTTATCCAAACTATCGATACTTGTCCAATCGATAAACTATCACTGTCGAAAAATACAAGGCGATTCAAAATGATGTCCGGCATTTCAAAATTTTACCCTGTATAACATCTCTCGTCCACAAAACTTTAATATGATTCAACACAAGTATTTCAGTCACCGATCAACCATTCAACTTTCCTTCAACCTCCTCCTGTAAACAAAATCGACATGGAAAAAAGGGTAAAAAAAACAAAAACAAAATTTCAAGAACCTACAAATGAAACAGTAGCTCCCTCAATGCCAGACGATCATACATCAGATTCCGAGCAGTGGAACAGCGAGGAAGACTGTACAGGGGACTAACTGAAGAGAAAACTGACTAAATTAGACCAAATAGCTTCAGGCCCCAATCCAACAAACAGCGGTCAAAAAGAAACTTCTGTTTCACTGCCAAAATCTCCAGGAGGTATATAGCCTAGACAGAAGACGAACCATACAATTTACACTAGGAGGAGCAGCCAAGCCATGGCTATATACCTCCTCCACAGATGAAGATGGAGCTATAAATAACATCCCTCCAAGTACTTTCAGACAAATTCTTTGGTCAACAATTCGCAAGAGCTCGATCAGGTGCATAGCTGATAAAATTGCATACGACGGCCCAAGCCAAAAATGTTAAATTTAACAAAATTGGCAAATATATTCTAAAGATCAACACCACCTCTACTCAACGCCTGAGCGCGAAAATTTCATACATTGTTACTCATCATACATAGTCATAAGTTAGGACTTATTATTGGTAGAAATGCGATTAAAAGTGACTACTTATGACGTTTTAGGTGGTGTTGATCAGATACCTTACAGCGGCGGCTTGCGAAATTGCAAGAGTACTAATTGAGAATGAGATCGACCATGTTTCAACCCAGTGCAATATTAGAAACCACATTAAATATGTCCGAAAGATCACCCCCAAATTTCAGAGAGCAAATAACTATCAAAATACTATCAAGAAGGCGAAGTTTAGTCTGGTTGCCCTCTGGGACGAAACAGTTCGCTTGGAGTGGACAGCAAACTTATACTATATAAAATGGTAATCCGAACCATTCTTCTGTATGGGCTACAACCTGCAAATCCAGATGGAAGAACCTACAAACATTCCAAAACGTCACCCTGAGGACCACTGCCCAACTCGACAGGAGAATAGCAACTAATACTTCCATTGCTGAAGATTTCGGTATACCTACTATTGGAAACAACGTCAAAGAGTCGCTGAAGAAGCTGCTTCCGAAGATGAAGGACCATCCCAATCCTTTGGTTGTAGGTATTCTTGAGCATCCGCTCACCTTTAGAAGCCTCCTTAGACATCGCAGGCCTCGTCACATCCTGGACGTCAACTTCGATGACATCCAAAAGGCCATCTTTCCACCCTACTGGATCACCTAGCTCTTCCACGTCCTATCGTCAATCAACAATCAACTTTATCGTCCTGTTAGGAAAGGACTCCTCCGTATCCTCTGGATGACTTAACCAGGTTCATCTGGCTTTTTTCTTAATTCAGCGTATTTCTTTTGGCTATATAATACTGGACAAGTATGGCAGTGGAAGCATAGCTTCCAGACCGCTCGTTTTGTTTTTTCTTCCCTGCACTGTTCGATTGTCGATTGTCGCTGTTCTCTCATTCACGACCAGTTCATTAACCACAGCAGTCATTTATTCTTTGGTGTCTTCAGAGAAATGGTGCCGACAAAAGGTAAGTTTTTTCCCTTGTATTTTTTTCATCTATGTGCTCGATAGTCGATTGCTGTTGTGAGTTCTCCCATTCTTTTGATAAAGGAAAATATTTTTGATTGTTTTTTCGTGATATTTTAGGAAAAAAACGTACATGTGTTTTCAATGCAGAGTTGCAAAACAGACTTTCCTTACATTAAGAAAGTTCGCACAGTGTGTGCCACAACGGGTTCAGAAGTCAACTGCTCTTTATGTGGATCAACGTTTTCTACAAGTCATGGAGGTCGTACTGATATAACTGCTCATATCAATACTAATAAGCATAAAAAAAGCGGTTTCTACAGCTGCTAGAGGTTCGCACTTACAGCATTCTTTAGAAAGGAGCAGACGGACATAAAAAAACAACAATTAGCTGCTGTTGAAGGTGCGTTCGCTTATCATAATATTGCTCAATAGTTTTAAATCAATGGATTGCACTTCCAAATTACTTCAAACAACATTAGAGCCGAGATTTGCTTGCGCCAGAACAAAAACTGAAGCTATAATTTTGAATGTTTTTGTTCCTGAAGCCCTAAAATCATCACAGGCTGATCTGGAAAAAGCAGAATTTATTTCAGTAATGACAAATGCCTCAAATCATAAAGCTACTAAGATTTTTCCAGTACTTGTAAGATATTTTGACTACAAAGCCGGAGTAAAAATTAAAATACTGGACGTTAATTCTCTGCCTGGCGTCTGATATTATAGCGGATTATTTGAATGAAGTCATCACTAAAAATGGATTAACTATTTTACTGATTGGGCTGTGTGCTGACAATACGAACACGAATTTCGGAGGTGCACGTAGAAGAGGACAAAACAACATTTTCGGAAAGCTGCAGGTTTACCTTAGGCGGACTCTAGTAGGTGTTGGATGTGTCGCCCATATCTTTCAAAATGCCAGTCGTGCAGCTGCAGACATTTTACCTGTTGATGTCCAGATGGTTATCTCTAAAATATATTTATACTTTAAGTCGTATACAGTAAGAGTTGAGAGGCTTAAGGAATTTTGTGATTTTGAGTCAATAGATTTTCATACTCTGCTGGGATATTCTAATAGACGATGGTTAGCATTGCTACCAGCTGTTGAAAGAGTTATTAAAATGTACTCGCCGTTGAAATCATACTTTTTAGCCCAAGAAAAATGTCCGATGGTGTTACAGAACTTTTTTGAAAACCCATTATCTGAAGTTTGGTTATATTTCGTGCATAATCAAGTTTCTACATTTGATGAAGCTGTTAGAAAAACAGAAGGGCAAGCTGTTACTACTTTGCGTTATGGATACCTCTCCTCTCGATACTAATCAAGAACATCACAGATAATAACAAGAAGGGGGCATATGTCCAGAATCAATTATCAGACCAATCGGGGTCTTGAAGCAATCGTGCATTAGAAGAAATCTATCAGGTCTAAAAAGTAAACCGGTGGACCCTTTACTATTCCGTTAACCTAATTGCTACGAAAACCAATCCGTTTGGCCCTGATGGATTGGTTTAGCTGTAAAGATATTCATGAGACTCTACCAACTCCTCAGCAGGGATTATCAACCAAATAATCTAGAAGACTCAATTCCAAAGTATCTTAAATCCTCTCTACTCCAGGACCTTTTCCGATCTGATAAAAGAAGCTTGAATGCCAAAAGATTTCAGCTCCAGCCATATGCCACATTGCCCTCACCTGCATTCAGATTGGGATTCCTGTTTTTTCATCCCCACTTTCCCCAATAATATGAACCAATCTACAAAAAGAGAACTCGGACTAATTCGTTTTCTTATTATCTGTGGGCGGTAAATCAGTGTTTTCGAGAGCGCTCACGCGCCCTGGAGACATACATACCCCATGGTGGTTACATGCAGGTCGGGTGCCAACAGCACTCGGACTAATTCGTTTTCTTACTATCTGTGGGCGGTAAATCAGGGTTTTCGAGAGCGCTCACGCGCCCTAGAGACGTACATACCCCCTGATGATTGCATGCACGGGGTGCCAACAGTACTCGGACTGAAGCGTGGCAAGACTGATTTGTTTTTGTGTTTTGATTGTGCAGAACTTTTGGCTTTGCGATTTTAGTCAAACCTAAGGTTTTGTTAGGTTAGTTTACATTGATTTAGGTTATGTTACTTTAGATTAATTTAGGTGAGCTTTATTATGTTAGATCAAGTTAGGTTAGGGCAATTTTTGTTAGGCTAAATAAGTGGATTTCTAGTGTTTTTATGTTTTTAATTTGAGAGTGGCTTGAAATTAATGCTGATTTTGAATGCTCATTAAAGAAAATTGACACATGTATATCAAATCCTAGGGAATTGTACAAGTATAAATTATTGAAATAAACAAAGATTCAACAGAAAATGACATTGATAATGGAAAACACAAATCAACATTAAAAGATAAATACATGTATGATATTAGTGAAGAAAGATTGAATACAGTTGAATTAAGATGAAATAAAATTTCATACACCATGGCCTATCAGAAATATTCACCAAGAAGTTTTAGTTATTATGCTAATGAAACACACAGCGAACCTAAACAGCTGCTTCAAAAATTTATGAACATGACGACAGAGAAATCAACAACAATTAAGAAAATACAGCAAAGAAGATTGAATCATTTTAATTTCTTCTGTTGAGGTTGGGGTCTGATTGCATTGCAGTTTTGTTTTATTTGAAATATAAATGAATTTGATTGAGTTTGGTTGAATTTGAGTTTTTTCAGACAAATCGAATGTTTGACGCAGGTTAGAAAAACGTCTGGTGGTGAGCAGAAATTAGGATTTAATGCTGTGTTAATATCTTCGGGTGATGGTTCATGTTGGTTGAGTGGAGGTGGAGGGTGCAGCCATGTTGACCGTTTGTGTTGCTGAAGCTGGAGGAATATTTCTGCCGGGGTACAGACGCGCTGCAGCTTTGAAGAACGCATGGAGACGGTCCTCTCGTGGAGTTTGTCGTTTCCATAAAAACTCCACAAGGTATCCGGAATAGTGGGGTTTCCGCCGTCCATATCTGCGTATATTGCTGCGCACTTCTCTCCATACTCTTGCAATGTTTTGCGTGTGGGCGCCTGTGACGAAGTTAAGAGTGGTTCACTTGGAGGTGGCGAAATTATTGGCGGTCGATGGATTCGTAGGCACGCCAGCAATCTGAAATGATGGTCATTCCTGGCAAGACATGCTGTGTGATTGCGCCAATGAGCGTTTCAGCGTCCCTTTTTTCCACTGGGACAATGAAACATTCTTTACTTTCTCTTTCGATGCCCCCAAAAATCCACTGTCCCTCGATAAGGCACCCACAATTGAATTTTCTCTTCCTCACTTTCGCCTCGTCGACCTCGACGAACTTGTTTGGGCCGCCGAGTTTTCCTCCCCGAGCCAGCTGCTTACACCACAAATCATCGATGAACACCTCCCTAATAACGCTGTACCAGTCGGTAATCGTATGCGAAGCGCATCCAGTCTCTTCCATTATCAGCTGCTGGCGCGGGGGCGGAAAATGCAAAAACATGCTGACCATCACAAGAACTTTGCTGATGGCCAAGCGAACACGACTGAAAAGACTGCTTAAATTGTGTCACGTGTATTAATTAGCAAATGAGTATGCGCTGTGGAAAGATAAATGACATGAACAGGGAACGGTAATGAGTAAAAAAATCACAAGTTTTATTGTAAAAATGAAAGGATAAATCAAAATAAGAACTTAAATGAAAAATCTTATCTTAGGTCAAACATAAACACTGAATAAACACAAAGTCAAACAAATTCAAACGCTTAATTCTAGGCTTAGATTTAGAATTCATACAAATTCAACACCAACTAAATAAGGTTCAAGCCAATCACCACGGTTCATAAATATGTACACCAACTAAACAACGTTTAAACCAAACACATTGTTTACAAGAGAAATAGTAATCGTGGCTTACGATAATTTGCTAACCAAATAAATTACCAAATATGATTTAGCGATATAACGGTATACAGTCATTACATTTCAAGACTAACATGTACACGTCTCGTGTAACAATAATTTTGATCGACAGGCCTAACAACAGTTCAAGTCCAGTATAATAAGTCACCGCCTGCTTCAAATTAGAGCAGATAATTTGGCCTGCTAATATCACAATTAAAGCAGATATTCAAAACACTTTTCCGAAAATTATTAAGTGCGATCCAGGAAAGTTCTGATCTTGACACACGCCAAATGCGTTTACATATACACTGGTATTAACGTTTCAGATCAAAGTCTTAAGTAAGCTAGTCAAAGTCCTAATTATAAGATTACAGGCGACGACCAAATAAATAACAAATTCTTACCGATAGAATTATTTTTCCGGAATATAGCACAAGAATTACATGCACTTATTAGCACGGCATATTTTTACACGCATAATATTACTGAATCATAGAGAACACTATACTCCCCGTCGCACATATTTTCTTTCTTTATCTTATTCTTACTTTTGCTCCGTTGAATTAAAAAGGAACACACACTATATCATAATTTCCTAGTTCCCGTAGACGTTCCTCGTTTACCACTTCCGACGAATTTACGATTAGCACTACACAATAAAAAAAAACAAAGGGAGCTTAGATTAAACACAGGTACCCTTTCCAGATACAATTAATCGTCGTCGTTACCTCAGCCGCACAGAAGAACGGGAACTTTAACATCATACACTAATTCATTGATAAGATTTAGGGCGAATCACATAGATAAAACCGGAGCTACGGTCTACGTACGCCGTTAGACCGAACGGCCACAAGCCTTGCAGGCTAGCACTCAGATACAATTCAGAATAGTACAATTCTGCAAAACACGCTCTCGCCTCCTTTGGAAAACCCTTTATAATGAATTGGGAGCTTATTACCAGGTGCCGTATTCGAAGAACCTCTATTCCGGCGAATAGCGCTAGTTGCCGTGTCCAATTCTCCCGCTCCGTTGTTCGCTCTGCCTCGCAGTTGCTCGTCGACGTTGAAGGCTTCGCTATAGCAAGGGCTCCATTCCGGTCTGGAACATTCTTGCCAGGGCTCGTAGTCGATAGCTCGGCTGGTGTATCTCGCATCTCCTGCGTCGTGGCTATTTCTCCTGCTGTTCCAATAGTTAGCAGAGTTCTCCTCCCTTCGGGATCCAGCTGCCTGCCTCAGACGAGATTTTTCAGCTCCCCACTCGTTGCCTTCTCCATAACGTCTCTCCTCCTCTCCGCATTCCGTCTTCCCGCGTTGAATTCCGCGCTCCTGCCTCTGATTGGCTCCCGAGTGTCGCATCGGTTGACGTTTCTGCTGTCGTCTCTCGTCGCCCGATTTCGCACGATGGAAAATACGTGTTCGGTAGCCGCACTTGAGCAGCGCTGAACGTGATCCACAACGATACTGTATGGTGGTACTGTTCAAAACACACAATCTCCCGCAAGCAGGGTATTGAGCAGACGGTTTGATGACACCGTGCTCCAACATGAATTTCAACGCGGCCTTCTCGTCCGCCGCTCGCACTATAGCAGTTGAAAGTGTGTTTTGGCACACGTTGCACGAAAGGGCAGGTAGTGCATTGTCTCCTTCCCCAACCATACACACCACCCTTTCTGGCTATTCTGTTGCTGCAGAAGAGTTACCTGGGACGTTTTGTTATTATTATTATTATTATTATTATTATTATTATTATTATTATTATTTACTGTTTGCATTCCTTGGAAATAAATACATACAAAATTTGTATCGTCTTTCCAATAAAAGGAGAGTTATATAGGATAAATAAAAGAAAACAATCAAATGTAAATAAAACAACAACAAGTATATAAAGTAGTTACAAACAAATGTAAAAGATACACTATTTCAAAAATATTAATAAAAGCACGGAATTAAAGAAATTGATACAACAGTCGATTAGATAACATATGATTTTTTAGCTTATTAAAATGGGCACAATTAGAGATACAGCACTGGCGAGAACAGTCAAAGACACTACAACGTACCGCATATGGTAATTGGTTCCACGCAGTGAGAGAATTAAATAGAAATTTATTTAATTTGAAATTCGATAATTTTGGTAATGTAAACTTATATTTTTGAGGTCTACGAACTTCAGCAGTATGTTTAAACCAATTCAATATGAAATGATATGGATGATGTTGGTACCGCAAAGCATTAGCAATGTTCTTAAAACGACAATAAACAATATAGGAATCAAGGATAAACAATTGGAATTTAATTGATATGTCTTTTCAATTGTAAAATCTCTCGGTTTTTTTTCTTCCAAAAATGCGTTCAGGCGCTCGATTTCGACTTGCTTATCATCCATTTTCGGCTAAGGTCTGCTATCATTGCAGTCCGAAACCGAAGCTAGACTTCAAGCGCTGTCACCAGATGGCGTTGCGCGTTTGGAAGACGGAAGTCTGCGCCATTAAAGTTAAAAGAGATCGCTTTCGAGTGAAAAAATACCCAAAAAAAACCCTCACCCCACCACAAATGAGTACGGAATTTTTCGTCCCCCCCCCCCCCCCCCAAAAAGATAAAGCAACCCAAGATTTATGTTAAAAAACAATGCAAGGTAGGAAAAAACGCAAGTTGGAGGCCGTATCTACATAACCACATTTTGAATTTTGTAATCGATTAAATTAAAAAAAAAAACAAAAAAAAACTTAAAATTAATGTCTATGGAAATTACTTTTGAAAGCTTTAAAAATTGAAAATATTAATTTCAAAATCTGCATCGCCTTTTATTGATTCTTGCAGATGCGTTCTTTAACAATCAGATAGCACGTACTTGCAAATTAGCGCGTTTTTTCCAAGAAGTGAAGGACAATTTCCTGTTTTAATGATCGATTTGCAGTTTTTTGATATATGTGTAACGTCCGTCAAATTTTATATCGTCATATATGTGTCGTGGATACTTTTGATTTTTAAGAAAAATTTTGGTAAGTTCGGAATTTGTGGGCCATAACAACCGATAATGTTTTATAACTCTGCATTATTGATATTTTTCTTGGTTCAACTTAGGGTGTGTCCAAGAAGACCGACCGAATTCGACCAGGCGGCCTCAATTTGGGCTTGGCTGGTCTAAGCGTCATTGTATTATGGGACAACCCGGTCGTGGAGCAGCGCCGCCGACGTCACTACCGGCGGCCATGATGCTTCGCCTTGGCGGGGCTTTCAAGTAGAGCTGATCTGTGCGAGGAGAAACTTGTAGCGTTTATTGCATCTTTACAACTTTGTACTTTACTTGACTGAACCGAAATATAAATGAAAGCTTGCTTTGCAAGTATTGCATGAGGAATTGTAATAGCAATTATGTAAATGGGCTGACAGTCAACGCGTTTTTGTTTCCGAAAGACGATCGATGAAAAAAAAGATTTCACTTCCAATGTTACAATTTGGTTAATGTTAACTATCTGCACAATCGCAAACGCGAAACTCAACAATCTGCACAATGCGCAAACCCAACTTTACGCGTCGCACCTGCGCAACAACACATTGCGCAATCCAAAACGTGGTAAATTTAAAATACCACATTCAAAACAAAACGTATACAGCAAACTACTTGGAAATCAGTACAAGCAAAATTTACTCACCGCAACAAAAACGATTTTTGATGTCAACGCCGGAGGATTATCCCTGGAGTACGATGGGTGGAGAAGATTTCTACTCACTTGGAACGCAGTTGGAGACACATCAGGAATTTCCCAAAGAATGGAGACTAGCAATTTGGTTAGGATTGGTCCCAAGTGAAGCTTGTTGCGAATCTTGTTGTGGCAATATGAAGTTACGTCTGAGGAGCAATTCGAACGCTGGATACTACCGATGTGTTGAATGCTACAAGTCCCACACAGCTGCAGAGAATACTTTTCGTGGGCGCGGAGGTAATCTTTCCTGGAGGCAAATTTTGGATTTTGTGTGGTACCGTTTTTGTCTTGAACTCAAACAGTCTGATGCAGCTGCGTTGGCAAAAATTTCCGAGCCTTCTGCTGTGCACTGGGCAAACTACGTCCGAGAGTTGATGTGTGCCGCCGTTGTCAAATATTCTGGCGGAAAAACTGGTGGTCCCAGTAAGACTGTGCAAATTGACGAAACAGTCATAGTGAAGAGAAAATACGACCGGGGCAGAAAATTAAAATCTACTCGGTGGGTAGTTGGCGGTGTGTGCCCAGAAGATAGCACGTGTTTTTTGATACCTGTGGAGAAACGAAACGAACAAACTTTAAATTGGGTCATGAAGACTTTCGTAAACAGTGGCTCAAAAGTAATCACGGATGAGTGGCGGGGGTATTTACATATTAACAATCTTGCCGACGTATCGCTGGACCACGAAACCGTCAACCATTCAGAAAACTTTGTAAACCCAAGCACTGGATGCCACACTCAAAACGTCGAAAGGATGTGGGGCTACCTGAAAAATAAGAAAAACCTACCTAGGCATATGACTGAAGAATTGACGGGCTCGTATTTATACGCATTCATGTACCAGAAGTTATTTAAATTTACAACACTGAAACCAGGCGAAAAATTCTACACCATCATCAAACACATAAAAGAAGCATATCCCGGCCATCGCAAAGTGGCCACCTTGAAAAATCCAGACGCACTGCCCGTAGCTCCAAGTTTCGGAGAAGAAAACATCGTATAAAACATTAAGAAAACACAACCAAAAAACACTAAAAATAAAAAAAAAACACTAACACAATAAAAAAGAAAACAAAGCAAAAAACACGAAAAAAAATCCCAAAAAAACCCTCCAGAGGACAAAAAAGACTAAAAAAAACACAACAAAAACAAAAGCGCTCCAAACAAAAAAAAAAAAAAAAGA
>JAHWFO010012261.1:1431530-1469524 GCA_023313115.1 Rhysida immarginata | reverse complement strand
AAAAAAAAAAAAAAAAAAAAGAAAAACAACAGCGCTCCAACAAGAAAAAGCAATACCAAAAACGCAACGCAGACCTCCGGCCTCCCACCTGCGCACCAGATTTGCGATTGTGCAGAGAGTTAACATTAACCTACAATTTCACGGTAAAGTATTTTATAGGTTAGTTTATTTCATTTTTTGGCTAGCCCGTTTTAATTTTTTTTTTTTTAAACAATTTTTTCTTTTTTCAAAACCAGTATTGCATGTTATCATAGAATATGTTATAATGGCTAAGCAGAATCTCCAACAAGCTTAACACCCCCAAGAAAATGACCCTTCGAAGCTTTCTAAGGCAAGATCAGAAATGAAAATATTTACAGAAATGTTTATTGGTTATTATTATCATTATTATTAAGCATTATGTTTATTCATAAACACGGTTTTTCAGGTTTGTGAGTAGGATGTGTCAAAGGAAGTCCGACCGGACCGGTCACCAATGTCCCAGCCGAGGCTTCCGAGTATAACCTCGTTCCAGCGACTCACGCCCAAGTCGCGACCGGAAACGATCATGATTCTCGACCGGGCCGCCACGAAGCCGCCCTTGCTCTTGGCTCGGTCGATGCTAGGCGAAGCTGATCAAACATGGCGATGTGCACATCCGATGACACATCCTCGCCGAGCAATAGTATCGTTGCTTTTAGTATACATTTCCTTATTGAAATTTAAGTGGCTGATCATATTCATCTTTAGATAACATAAAAACTGTTTAGTAATATGTGTTTATATATAATGTACAGATTAAAAACGTATTGTAAAATGGAAACAAGTGAAATTCTTAACTCATAAAATTGCATCGCCGACAACTTGCACTTTATAATAATTTGACTGAGTGGCCTTATTTTAAAAGGCTGTTTCGTTTTTTGAGGCTTTATTTTTTGCCTTAATTTATTCTTTTCCTTAATTTTAATCGATTCACTTCACACGACCGCATTGTCCCATAATAATTCTTTTCATGTTCCAGTGAGTAGAAATATTTTTTTATCAATCTAAAATATAAAGCTCGATTGTCTTAAAGATTAAAGACGCTATTAAAAAAAAAAAACAGTGAAAATACAAGTAATAATATAAAGGTGGTTTGCATTAAAAAACAATTTATTAACTTAGCTGTTTTATGTTATGGACCATTCCATCGCAATCACCTAATTTCCCAGCATATATATCATAATCTTCAACACATGAAGTCCATAAACGAAGCAAGTTCGTCTGGATACTATTAAAAAATTCTTTTACATTTATAAACAGGAGAAAAATTTTCTCTCAACTAGCAACAATTAGAAGATAGGAAGGATTTATATAAAGAGGGATAACTGCATAAAATTACTTCAAATTATTGATGAAGTATCAGCATATGTAAAAGGAGTGAGAATAAAACCTATTCATTTCATGTCATTGGCAAAAACAGTAAATAAAGTGTAGAGAAAATTATTTCTGACATTAACAAATGATGTGTTCATGAAAAATCCTGTATGTCAATTCCTCCTTAATTAAAAGACCTCATAAATAACATTTTACCTGTTTTCATTGATTTCCAATTCATTAGAATATTTTCGAGTCTTAAGTGAAATAATTGTAGATAATGATTGTAATGATTCACTGTAAATCGTTATAGAATAATATTTAATTAAATTTCTGTATAAGTTGCCAGAAATGCAAATTGTTAGCAGGAATTTGTGAAATTTCCAAAAAATTGGTCGTCTTTTCTTCATCTTTTTGAGTTAAAGTTTTATTATTTAGAACTACTACTTTATCTGTTTTTAAAAATTTAGAATTTGTTCTATTTATTTACATAATTTAGCATTGTTTATTCTCTTCACCCAACTGGGTTGTTTTTAGATTTTCTTGTACCCAGCATCTTGATAAATAATTCTACGAAAGTGTATTAAAAATTGAAATAAAAAAAAAAATTCTTAAAATTTTTGATTCCAACATTTAATGTATTTTTAAATGGATTATGTACTTTTAAATAAAAACAAATTTTATTGTAACAAACTGCATGTATAAACAGGATGTTTTTGAACTCTGTGCACAAACTTGATAGGTGATAACATATTTTGAACCATCCATTCTGTGGTAAAAAAAGTTCAGTATGTATCACCTATCACCCTGAGAAGTTTGTGCATCGATTTGAAAAACACATGAAACTATAGTTTGCAAACAAAAGAAAGGGGGGGGGGGAACATCCTCTCATGGCCAAACGAGGTGAAAAGCACATTAGCATGGCTGCCCCCCCCCCCCAAATTTGTCACCGTGTCAACCAAATCGGTTACATGCCACCCCCTACACAGGAAAAAATAATTCTGGATACGGCCATGATTTACTAAACTGTTTAACGTTATCCGACCCCACCGTTTACCTGAGGCAATTAACCTACTTTCTTATGTTAAGGCTCACAAATAACAGTGAATAAATAGATAGAGTTAACGCAGTCTATTCTTTCAGTCTTATTTGTGAGCCTTAACAAAAGAAAGTAAATTAATTGCCTCAGGTAAACAGTGGGGTAGGTTGGCGTTAAAACAACGCCCCCTATAGAAGCAACATCTAAAACCATTTTAGCCAGTTTGTATTGGTGCTTGGAGAAGAAGCCACGAATGAGACTGTAAATTGCTCTTTGAGATGGATGGTAAAAACACCCATTTCGTAAAGCGACTGGCGTCGTCTTATCCTCTCCCTGCACCACTTTTAAGACTGCAGAGGAAATAGTGGGGGAGGATGAGATACAAGCCAATATTTTTGAAAGGTATATTCATTGGTGGAAATACACTGCTTGACAATTGCTAAGGAATAGCAACATTTTTGTCAATAAATATTGTCCCAAGAAATAAACTTTACCAAAACTTCCGTAGACGTATTACAATGATTTTATGAACGTAAAATGCCATGGAATTTGAACTAAGGAAACGAACATAATGGTCAAAGCAGAAGAGGTACCATGAAGCATCAATGAGTGACTAAAGAAAAATGTTGCTTGCTTGTCACCGGTTTGAAATGTGAGACCCTTACTAGTGAGTATTGCCGATATCCTCACTCTCAAGAACACCCGATACCATTCACCTTGTGTGGACGGGCATTGTCGTCCGTGAACACAAAGTCTGGACCAACTGCTCTACGGAAAAGACAAAACGTGATCCAGAAGAATCTCCCTGTAATACCGTACTCCTGCAAAGATGTAAGGGGGATGTTCTGGCATTATGCATGATGCCCCCCCCCCCCCTCCACACACAGACACTATGGCTCCTTGATCGAAACGTTGCACTTCCCGAACATGTTGTTGGTGATAACAAGTTCCCTTTTCACGCCAGATCAGTTGATGCATAGTAAACCGACACTCGTCGGAGAACATCACCATGGACCATTCCTGATCGCCCCAAGCACGATGTTTGTTACACCACTCTAATCTTTTCCGTCGATGGAGCGAAGATAGTGGAATGCATTGGCTAGGCTTCCGTGCATACAGCCCGACATCATTCAACCGACTGGAAATGGTTCTGGCAGAAATATGAGTGCCTTTAGCAGCGGCAAGATCTGCGGTTGTCTGATTTCTTCCTCTTTTTGCTGAAAGGGCTATGCTACGGTCCTTCAAAGAGGTTGTGCTCCTTCGACGATCACCCCTATGCACACGTAAAGCGGATCCTCTGGTAGCAGCAGCAATTTTCAAACGAGAAACTACACTTTTCGCAATGCTCGCGCAACTTCAGTCCCACTTTGATCTGCCTCAAGCCGTCCAACAGCTCGTCCACGATCGTAATCACTCTAATGACATCTCTGCGGCATTCTGCAGACGATATGTGATAGAGGGGCTGAAAATTTTCAGTAAAGTTCGCAAAACACCTGTACGTGTATTCGCCCTAACTCTCCACGGCTACTGATTTTCACTGAACCACAGCTCATTGGATACGTGACTTTTATTCAAATTATGCAAATCGAACAACAGAGTATCAATCAATGTTTTGACGCGTCCTGCATTATTTTACAGCGCCCTAAATAGCGGAATGTACATGTTCCTTAGCAATTGTCAAGCAGTGTATTTGTTAACATAACTGCACAAAAAGAAAAAGTTTATGATGATCCAAAGCAAAAAGCCACGAAAGATCAATACAAATGAGTAATAGGATGAAGAGCCTAGTGTACATATAGCAAATGCGATCAAAGAAATAAAAGCAATATAAATATGGTTAACAAGTAGAAAGGAAAAAGGCATTGAAATAATATAAACATTTGTGATTATAAAGAGTTATGAAGTTTGTTATAAAGACACTGAATCCTTTAGACGGGTGAGCGTTGGATGCAGATCAGCCTATGCCAGCAATTTTCAACCAGTGTGTCCCGGTACACCGATGTGAAAATTTAATAAAAACAAAAAAAAAATTACATTTCTTCATAATTTGTATTATTATCTTTTTACTATCTTCCTCTGTGGTGCTATGAAAGCCGTATGCCACCTAAAATACGAAGCCTGCTGACTGCGTCATCAGACCTGGGCTGACAATCCAACTTTCATTGTTTTCAACAAACGAAAAGTCGCTGATTCCAACAATGAAAGTTGGATTGTCGGCCCAGATTTGATGACGCTAGTCAGCAGGCCTTGCTTTTTGAAGGTTTGTGCTGTGAACCAAGAGTTTAACATGGCGTCCCATGAAAACTCGAGCGAAGCATCGACCTCACAGTCAAAAACTTCAAAAATACTGAACAATCCTCGAAAGCGGACGGCTTTGATGCATTTATTAGAAATGGACGATGATAGCAGCTCCTCAGAATCGTCTTCTGATTCTTCATCGGAATCTTCGTCGGATTCTTCTTCCTCATCCTCAGACTTGGAGCTTTTGATGTCAACAGACCGGAGAAAAGTACCCAGGATCGAAGGGTATATTTCTCAAACGATCCCAGAGTATTCTCCCGAAGATTTTAAGAGTCACTTCAGAATGACGAGATCGACGGTAGAATTTTTGGTGAAGACGGTGAGTGCTTTTAAAACTGTCATTCACTATATTGCCAAAAAGTAATTGGACACATTCCATTTTAGACGTTTTGTCCAATATCTAGAAAAATACTTACGAATTATCCTGAAATTTCAGGGGTGTAAAGCAGGGCCGTAGCCAGGACGTTATCTTGGAGGGGGGGGGGGTCGATTTTAAAAAATTCCACTGAGTCGGACCTTTACCCATAATGTGTTTGTCGTCGAACCCCCCCTCCCTGACTACGGCCCACAGTGGCACGGTTGTAAAAATATTGACTTAAAATTATAATTCAACTTTTTTTTTACATTTTAACATAGAAATTGGTGTATTGTTACAAATATATGAATAAATAATTAAAATTTAAAAATAAATTATGTATTAGCAAAAAAAATTAGGCCTAATAAAATAAAACTCTAAAAAGCAAACAATGAAAAAAATTTTTAGGAGTTTTTTTAAAGATTATAACGCAAGTAAACACTTTTTACAATGTAACTGTTAACGAAATTTTTAATATAATCTTTACTATCAAATAAAAAAATCAAATCACCTTTATCTTGATCAAAAATTATTTTTCTGAAATTAACTGAATTTTATAAAATAGAAAAACGATTTCCTTACGTAAATTAGTAAAGAAACGCAACATGCAATAAAATCTACCCCAACGGTAAACTTACCCTCATAGCACCTCGCTCCCATCAGAAACCACTTCACAACAAATATAAACGCTTGTAACTCGCGAATGAATGAAAATGGGTGAATGGTGATGAGTAATATTAAAAGTTCATAAGCCATATAATTATTTGACATTAAAATAATTCGTTTATGTGCCGGTATGTCGCAGTATGAGTTATTTGATTTTCTCCCATGCACGCCCTATGGCAAACTCATCATTCAATCCTTTATAGCAGCAATACGGATGGCCAAAATTAATTAATATTTCACAGAAATAGTGCCCAAATCATGCTCTTTAATGTGCAACAAAAATCAAAAAAAATAATTTTGAGTCGATTTTTTCTTAAACGTGCCATTGTGCGGCCCTGTAAAGAGCATGTTATAACCTCATATTACTCAGCAAAGGTTTTATCCCAAAGGCAAATAGGGGATCAACAACAAATTGGACCAAAAAATAATGTTTGGGATCACCCAGTAAAAATTAATGCTTGAAATGCGTTGTAGCTGTAGCATGAGGTTCTTTTACTTATTAGTATGAGAATAGCACGTATATTCATGGAGATATAAAGGTTTCTTAAAAAAAGAAAAAAGGGGGAGAAATTTTTTTCATATGTTTTTGGTTTAGAACATGCAGAGCTTTTCAAACCAATGCAATGTCATTTTCAGAAAACTTGACTAACTATAGCAGAGGCAACACCCTGCAATCGGAATATAAAAATATTAAACATTTGATGAAATATGAGCATTTTTACTAAATAACGTTTAACTGCGGATGCGCAAGCGTTACCAAAATGTCTTTTGCATAATTTATTAGGCTAATGTATAGAGCTATTCTTATAAAAAGCCCAAGCCAATATCGTGAAAATTCAGAAAGATGTCGTCTAGAATGAGTTTAATTTCAGTTTCCCTCAAAAATAAGCAAAACGAAAAGGGGTTTTCTACAAATGCTTATTTTTGGATCGGACAACTGTTTCAACTTCTCCTTACGCAGACATGAAGTCAGTATAACTTCATTGAACATAATTGTAATCTTCGCTTCTACGTTTAACGGTGTCGATATAAAAAAAAAAATAATAATAATAATATATTTTATTTTATTTGCAGCGGCGTACAATACGCGATTGTAAACAAGTTGAATGAATTTAAAAAAAAAAATAAAATAAATCGATTTAATACTGAAATTAATATGGGACCATCTTGGTGCTAAACCAAATCCAATGAAAAAAAATTTTTTTTAAATCGGTTTATAAATGATGGAAATATCGATGAACATACATAAAAAAAAATTACATACAGACGAACATAGAACCTCCTCCTTTTTGAAGTCGTTTAAAAAAATAACCTGCAGTGAAGTAAATATATATGAAAAAAAGAAAAAAACAAAAAAAATTTGGTTGTGGCCACCACGGAACTCCCTTGTACGAACTTTATTAAAGACTTTTTTGAGACACAAAATTTCCGTCTCTCTCTTTAATCTTTGTTAGCTAAAAACTCCAAATGTTGAAAAAAATTTCGGCAGCCGTATTTGAAATTCAAATGAAGTACTTCAAATATAGTTCTTCAAACTCTGACCTCAAAAACTGCTCCGCGCAATCAAAACTCCATAGACATGAAAGGAAATCTATTGTGGAAAACCCAAATGCACATGTTTGACCTAGCCGATTGCAATCAAAATGGGAGGCGCACAACTAGATGTCACAGCAGTCCTAAATACAAAATTTCAACATCCTACGCCTTATAGTTTGAGAAATTCGAGGTACACACACACGTAACACGTCAAAATGGATTCAAGGATAGTCAAAATGTATATTTCGGTTGAAATCTGAAAACCGAAATTTTTCGCGAATACTTTACTTCATACAAGGAAATAACAAGGACAATTTTTTAACACGTTAATTTTTATATGAAAATCTGGACCTTAATCTACTTTTCAACCTAATTTCTACCTAAATTAAGGCACTTATTATTATAAAAGTAGTTTATCCATCGAGTTCAGTAAACAATTATGTATGCATTTGCCTGATTTAGGTTGCACCACACATTACGCCGTCATTTGGACGAAGAACAAGCCCGATCATAAATCAAGTTTTGGTTACTCTATGGATTGCGGCAAACCAAGAAACATATAGGTACGTATCAAGTCATTATTCCTAAGTCCTCGACTAAGATTTTTTCAATAGACAATCAGTTTATAATGCGTTATCGTGTCTTTACAGGTCAGTGGCAGATCGCTTCGGAGTGCCAAAACAGACAGTTTGGAACTATACCAATAGGGTCATGCTGGCCCTATTGGAAGTAGCCCGTGATATCATTCCTTGGCCAAACCAACAAGAACAATTGAAAATTGCTCATGGATTTGAGTCGATGGGAGGAATCCCTGGTGTGGTGGGGGCAATAGATGGCACCCACATCCCCATCAAAGCTCCAGTGCAACACGCAGTGTCCTATGTAACCAGAAAAGGTGTCCATGCCATAACCTTGCAAGCTGTGTGCGACCATCGGTAGGTTTTAAACTTTTAATTCGATATCAGTGAAATGGTTAAATAAAAGAATTACATTTTTTTTCTTTTCTGCTTTTGTAGGCTGCTTTTCACAGACTGCTATGCAGGGGAAGTGGGGTCTGTTCATGATGCCCGAGTGTATCTACGCTCAGACTTATATGAACGAATAGTAGCCCAGCCACAGCAGATGTTTCCTGGCGGTGGACACCTCCTTGGAGACTCCGCATATCCAATTTCGGCGCAACTTCTGAAGCCCTACAGGGACAATGGGCATTTGACCAGAACCCAAGAAAAATTTAATTATGCTCACGCAAAGACACGGAACACAATAGAACGTGCGTTTGCCCTCCTGAAGGGCAGATTTAGAAGGTTGCAGAAAATGGATATGTGGAGGACTGAACTCATACACACTATATTATAGGATGCTGCGTCTTACATAACGTCTGCATCAAAGAAAACGATGCAGGAGAGGATTTTATCCCAGAAGACCCACAAGACCCAGTAGACCCAGAAGATGCTTCGGATATCGACTCATCTGACGAAAATTCAGAACAAATCAATTTTTTATATAATCTCTTTCATATTTGCAGAAATCTTAAGATGCGGGGGTTTACTAAATTTTGTAAATGCCGAGGGGGCATTCATATAAATAAGTTTGAGAAACACTGCTCTAAAGCATTGATTCCCAAGCTTTTTCAAACTGTGACCCCCTTTTCTAAGTTAAATAACTTATGACCCACCCCCTCCCAACCTGAAAATTTGAATAAAAGAGGCATTTTTAGCGGCTGATACATGATGGAATAAAAACATCTTCAAATTTCCTATGAAAAAGCAAATAAAAATCAGTTTGTGCCCCCCCCCCAAAAAAAAAAATTTTTTTCACATGACCATTCACAATGGGAACCAGTGTTCTAAAGTATCTAATCAGTTTTGAACCTTAATTTTCTCGCCAGCAAACCTCGTGCAAGATATTATACCAACGGCTTGTGCCAGTGCAACTGCTCCACGCCCTGAGCCATCGGCAACACCGACATCACCGGTACTGCCAGTGCTGTTACCAATGGATGCAGGAGAGGAGGCAGGTTAGTTAACCAAATATAATGTAGGCTAAATGTATTTTATTCCAATATACTCTGTGTTCTTTTATATTCATTGATCCTGCATAGACTAAAATGGCCAGTTAATTCAGGCAGGGTGTGTTGAAATTAATGATGTAATGCTCATTTTGTTTTCACATAGGTGTAGCTGGCACAAGCAAAAGAAAACTACCTGCTTGGTATAGTGATTACAAAAAAGATAAACAACGTCACCACGAGGAGAAGATGCAACAGCGGCAAAAGAAGATAGACCTGCAGCAGCAGAAAATAGCACTGCAGCAGCAGAAAATAGAACTGCGGCAGCAGAAAATAGAACTGCGGCAGCAGAAGGCCGAAAATAAAGAAAAATTCCAAGCAGAGCTGTTGAACTTGTCAAAGGAAAAGTAATTTTATGTAATAAAAACTCCTAAATACATTTCTAAACTCTGTCTCCTTCATCAGTAAAAAACAGAAAAATGTAGGAGAGATTTTTGATGAAGTAGAGAGAGTGCTCCAAAATGAACTTAATAGGTTTTATTACACATAGTGATCAATGGGGATCAGATAGTTTGGATCACCCCATAGTTTATTTAGTATGGGTGATTTTTACAATTCCAAATAAGTTTGCTTTTATACAGAGAGATTATGATGCTATTTGGATGACATTTGTACAGCTTGAATGCAACTTTCAATCCATTGCTTGAAATCATCCACCACTCATGCCAAAAGCCATGTTAAACGTACATACAATTCTTCGTTTAGCCCATACAACTCACATGATGACAAGTCAGATCTTGGGGAGCCTGATTTCACGTTTCAGTGACGTGCCTTGGTCACAAGCTCTCCTGACTTGTCTTGAATCTCTTTCTTGGTACGGGGCATGCTGTCCTCTGGAATTGTTTTGATTCATGACAACGCACGACTGCATACTGCTGTGGCCTCAGCTTCTTGAGCGATTTCAATGGAAAGTAATTCGACATATAGCCCAGGCCTTACGTAAAGTGACTTTCATCTTCTTCGAGAGCTGAAGAAAGGTCTAAGAGGAGAGCTTCAAGACGCTGTGGAGACATATCTCAACATTCTGGTGGCAAACTTCCATGAAGAGGGTATTGGAAAATACATCCACCGGTAAAAGAAATGTCTCAATCTCTATAGTGACTATGTCGAAAAGTAAATAGCCCTCGTATTACATAAGTTCACACAACTGAATCTTAGCTGGACGTTTGCATGTCTCACTACAAACCCCCTTTTCCCACTGCCCACTTGTTACTTAACGCCTACTTTAATGATCCTACTGCCCTCTAGGAGGTGATATCGCTCACTTTTAGAAACACTGCTTTAGAGAGTAACATGTATGAAAGGATCTAGCTACACTGCTCAGCACTGGTCAAATTCTTGGGAAGAAAATTTATTTGAACTATGCATTATAAAGTGTAGGTTATAAGGTATCGGAAGAATGAAAATACTCTAGTAAGAGCCTCTTATAAATACTGGTATTCCAAATTTTACAATTGTAGCTATGACACCACTCTGTTGAAATCAAAAGTACATCATTTTTCTTTGAAAAATTAACCAGCAGTGAACAATTTATAACTACATCCCTGTATATGAATTTACTTACAGCTAATATAAAATAATAATAATAATAATAATAATAATAATAATAAAAAATAGAATCACGTCCTTACATAAATGCACTGATCCTCCTCGTGAAGAGGAGGCAGTCGAAAGTGGCCTCACAGAAGGGTCGTTGCCAATAATTTCTTCCATTCTTCTATAGAATGGCCAGTTCGTTGGAGCGGTGCCTGTACGTTTCTGCCTGTCAACGTTCTTTTTGTACGTTTTCTTCAAGCTCCGCCACTTATCGTCGCATTGTGCTCCTGTGATTGAATAACCCTCAGAAGCACAATCAGCGGCAATAAGTGACCAAATCTAAAAATGAAAATCAGAATTAAATTAAAGGCCTTGTTTATATACTTATGTTTAGTGAATCACTCCAATGATTTACCTCGCTGCTCTTATACATTATACATTTGCCGTTTAGATATTTCCTTTAATTTTTTGGTAAAAATAAGGATTGATTTTGAGCTCTCTCTCTTTAGCAAATGATAAGGGATGTCTTAGCCTCATGCTATAGACATAAGACGCGTTCTTTAACGTTAAAAGAAAATTAACTATTTCGTTCTTTTGGATTTACTTTGGGAGCTGGGAAAGTTTTTTTTTATTACTATTTTAAAAAATATATTTTTTTGTTTGCTGTATTTCTTTTACGGGGACTTCTTATTAACGCTATTGTTGGTTACTCGCGCGTTCCCGTTGTTAGCCCAGTCTTTCATTGTTCAGTCGTCGTTGTAATCAACCGCTCGTTTTCTGAGAGCAACTAGCTATCTTCGTTTCTGAGAACTTAGATGTTGTGCCACGTGCACGTGTTATTTAAATTTTTCTTTAGTTTTGTAATTTTCTTGGTGAAAAAAATAATTGACTTGAGCAGATCCAGCTAGACCTTCAAGAGAGGCAAGATCCGCTCCTCGGCCTTCTCTTGAGATCGGAGATGGCTTTCCTTTGGCAATCGAACTTAATACTTTCAGTCATCGCCAATCTTAACCTCAAATCATGAACGATTAGTTCATGTTAGTTTTTGGTATCGGACCTTAACCGATTGTACTCATCGCTATGACGTTTATCAACGACTAGAAGAGGTACCCGGCGTTGCCCGGGATAATTACACTTGGATGTAAACAGAACAATCTCAAAAAATTGAATTAAATTTTGCAATATCTTAAAAATAAACACATGAAAATGCTTAGAATTAATACAGTAAAAATTCTTAATGAAAATTCGAAAATAATCTTTTTAAAGGCTCACAATGGCTGGACCTCTCCAATAATTTCTTATTCACGTAATCTTACCTCAGATGTATACTTAGTGTTGTTGCAATTTCCACTCTTCTCTCGATGTGTTGAAGCAAAACTTGGCCATTCATCACTTTGTGCAGTCTAGCGGTCGCCGATTCTTCTATTTACTTGCTTCCCATTTGCTCAATACATCACGGAGCTAAAGGAGTGCTTCCTCTGTCGTCTTTCCACTCTTTCTCAATAGTCTGCTAACTCTCCATTATCTCCAGTTACTGATCATTTTTAAAGATTTTCAAGAAATTGTTAAGTACTAAGAACTCTCTTTTCTAAGAAAAGCCTGAATAACAGGAATTCTATGCATTGTTACAAATTGAAACTTATCCATATTGCATCATCATTTTATGTTCATTGTTATAATTCTTGGAAAGGATTGCTTTATCATTGCATCATCATTTTGAGCTCATTGTTATTGGTGAATTGCGCGTTGAAACCATTGTTGATACCTATTGTTGCACAAACTTTTATTTGCATTGTTGGTCATGAGATATATATTGTTGGTCCGTGCAGAGTGTTTGTGAATTGCGTGTTGATACCATTGTTGCAAAAACTTTGTCTTGCATTGTTGGTCATGCGATATTTCTCATTAATATGCCTTGCCATAACCATGAATATCGATTTTTTATCGATATTTATTATTTTTCCGAAATCTGAGGTAGACAGTGACCTTCCTCATGCTTTGAAGGTCATGTATGCGAAATTTCATCAAGATCGGAATAAAACTGTAGATTTGTATAAAAAACGTACCCACAGACAGACCCACAGACAGACAGACCCACAAACATCCTTCTTTATATATATAGAAGATTACTGCCAAGCTTCTATCTTTTGAGTGTACATGATAGACTAAGCGTCGCGGCTACTTTAGATCGTCAATTGCTTTTCCGTTGACCGAAATGCCCGTGATCATGTTCATCTAAGATAAGTTGTGTCTCGTGGACCTTTGAAATTGTTTTTCTTCCGCAGTTGTTGCAAGATCGATTATTCCGTCCGTCATGGATCGTATACCTACTTTATGGATTATCTTCGCTTGATTTGACTTTGTGCACATGAAATGCCACGCAGTTTTTTTTATCGCAATGTTACGTTTGCTATGTCTGATCTGACGGACCTTTTCCACTATTTTTCAAAATCTTAGTCTCGGCTTATGTACGAGGAAAAGGAGTACTGCTAGTGGAGTTTCTGCCTCGTAATGAGACAATCAATGCAGCGTCTTATTGTGAGACATTGAACAATCTGCGTCGTGCAATCCAGAACAAAAGACGTGGCAAGTTGAGTAAGGGTATCGTTTTGCTGCATGACAATGCCCGTCCACATGTGGCTAATCGGACCAAAGATCTCATCAAATCTTTTAAATGGGAAACTCTAGATCATCCTCCATACAGCCCTGATCTGGCGCCCAGCGACTACCATTTGTTCCTGCACTTGAAGAAACACCTGGGTGGTCAGCGTCTTCAAGACGATAACGAAGTCAAAACATTTGTGATGCAGTGGTTAACAAGTCAGGCGGCAGAATTTTATGAGGAGGGTATTCAAAAACTGGTGCCACGTTATGACAAGTGCCTCAATATTCACGGAAATTATGTAGAAAAGTAGATTAAGGTACAGGCTTTCATGTAAAAATAAAATTATTGCGATATCTTTGCACGTCTTTTTTTAATTACAAAACGGTACTTACTTAAAAAACATGCCTCGTATTTTTATTTTTTTTTCTTTCCTCCTTTTTTTAAATTGTATTATCTGATTGTATTATTGATATCGATTCTTCCTAATACTTGGATATGATCCTTCTGTTTTAATCTATTATTTTAATTATTTTGTTTTCATTTCCAGGACCTCATCCATGTTGTCGTTGCCGTCTGTCCATATTCCGCCCTTTCGTTATCCGTTTGAGCCTGTTTGTCCGTCCCGTCCTCCAATTTTTCCTTCTTACCATGTGTTATTGTTTCCACTGTCCGTATTTTAGTGTATATTTTGTACTTCGTCTTTAGGATCCTAGCGGAGGAGGTCCCGGGTTTGTTGTTTACCTTTTATCTTTCTTATACCACTGTAATTCAAATATTTAATTTTTTTGTGATTACAATTTTTTTTTATCTCTGTTGTAAAAAGAGAAAGAAGACGAAAATGAGGTTTTTTTTATTTCCAGTTTTATTTTCCTTGAATACTTGCTGTTGATGGTCTTATTTATTTACAGTGTGGGTGGCTCTGCTTGACCTTTTGAGCTTCTAGATCTTCCAAGCTTTTCCAAGTTCCCTTCCTCCCACTCAACTGTTACGTTCTACCCTCGCCTTTTATCGGACTCTGGGTGTCGCTCCATTATGTGGACCGTCGCTACAACGACTTAGCCTTTGCAAATGTTGGATCACCCAGCTTCTCTTTTGTGACCATTATGTTTTACTTTATTCATTTCTACCCATGTTCGTTTGCAGCAATAAAGGAAAATATTTATTTGGATTTCGCTTTTTCTATTTAGTGTTTTTTTTTTAGGTTTGGGTTGTCTTGGGTTGCGGGTTAGTCATTTTAGTATTTAATTGGGGTTAATTTTGTAGCGAAGTTTTTCTCCTGGGTTTCTCTCATTCTACACCTTACTTGGAGGATCGCTTTTGTTCTTTCAAGTAAGCGTTTTCCTTTACCCTCGCAGTTATCTTGGGTTCGGGTAACTGTTTTTGTTTCAGTCAAGGGAAGGTTTTCTTTTGGGTTTTTTTTTACGCTTCACTTTCGGAGCGTTGGCTGTGCGTGCGGGTAAACGCGGTTCGCTTTTACTAGCACGTTACAGCACATACCTGTAGACACACTATATAATTATTTTCACAGTTCAAGTGTCGTAGCACAAGAGAGTACTTCATGTATGTACATATTTTTAAACAAGTTTTTGTTAATATTTTTAGAAAATGTGTATTCTTGAGCTATGTGTATTTAGCCTGCAGGCCGGAAACGAAGGGAAAAAAAAGATTTTAATAAGAAATCTGTTGCTAAATTCAGAAATAACGATCGCCAAGTGCATAGTCGACTGCTCTTGAATTGTAGACAAGAATAAGGCAGTTGTCGATGGTCAAAGTCTACACTAGAAAATCGATGGTGTAGAATCTGTACACTGTAGACTCTATAGACAAGTAGACAAGTCTACACTGTAGCTCTATAGACACCGTAGACAAGTCGTGTTCATGCTAGCTCGAATCGACAAATGCGTCATTAACCACGTGACCATCGACACTTGTCGACAGTCGACTGCTTGTCGATGAGCTCAGCCTAGACCCCCAGCTGCGACAAAGCATTGTCGACTGCTGCACCGTTGTGGATGCAGAATCCTGGATAGAGTTATGAACAACTTCACCATTAGGCTGCGAGCAGTTCAAAACGTTCTAGGTGGCCACATTGAGCATATCATCAAGACTTTTCCACGGGAATAAAAACTCCGAACTGCCATGGCTCCTTGTTCGCAAGCCAGGACTATCTTTACTATTAAATGGCGAATATTATTCAAACAATAATTTGAAAATGGTCATTGGAGGATTTTTTCACGCCAATTCCTTTGGAGCCAGCTTTAATCTATGCTCATAGGACATGTTTGATAGCGTCAGCTTCCATGTCCGCGGTGGCTTAGTGGTTAGAGCGTTGGGGCGTATACCCAGAGGTCCCTGGTTCGAATCCAGGCCGTGAAATTTTCTTTGCTATTTTTCGCTATTTATTAAAATAAGGAAAACCTGGTAAAAAATCCTGCCAATACCCTACACTCCCGAAGAGGTACTTTCGTTATTTGTGGAAACTGATCTAAGCAAACATCAGTACCAGATATTAAGAACAAGTGCCAAAGTACAAAAGTGTTCATTAAAAGTGAACACTAGAAAAATTTCAAGAAAATCTTACAATGAATATTTATTCAACCTTCTTTTGGTAACATCAGATCCTGTGACCACTGGCATGCGCTCTACACAAAAAAAGCCTATAGAATCTCTCTGAAAAGTAATTGTAGAACTTCTTTCCATTCCAGATTATGAACAAAAAAAAACAAAACGAATGTTATGGACATTACTACAAGAAACTATATATATTATATTGTAATAAAAAATGTTTTTTGATGTTTATTTACTTCTTGTACTCATTTTTATTTACTTTTGCTTGAATTTAATATCATTAAAAAAAACTCGAAATTTAATATGCATTTTGACTTTTTTCCAGGCTTTGAGGCATTCTGGCCCACTAAGCGCACCCTCGATTCATTGATTTTATCTTCCTAATTTACAATTAATACTTAATAAAAAAAATTTTTAAAACATTCTCAGCATTTTCCCTATAAATTCTGATTTTTTTTATTTGCAACGAATTTTATTACTCTTCTACGTCCTCTGCGTAACGTCAGTCCAACGACCAATGACAGTAAAGTTGGCCGATCCACGGGGACAGACTCGGTAATCTAGTAGTGTGGTAATCAGGGGTGCAGTAAATTACACCTATCAGCACGCTAAAATATGGGCTACTATTTCCAAGTGTTTACTGACACCTAGACGTAATGTCGTTTTTCAATAAAACGGTAGGTTCTCAGCTTCTTTCATTAACGAATCATTAATAAAAAGAGATAAAATACCTAATTTGGTTAACATAATAATTATCCGCCGCTTATATACTATTAGAATTTCCAGTGTAGCGTTTCGCATAAGCAATTGTTAGCGACGGATAATTCGGGAATAAGAAATTACATTGAAAGTATAAGGTGCTAGTGCGTTACATTTCGTAATTATTAATGAATCCTGGATTATAAAAAAATATAGGCATGGGTTAACATTTCGTTAAGTTTTATCAAGAACAGATGAGAGGTTCTTGGTTTTATCTTTATTTTCCGAAATTTTTTTCTTTATTTTCAATAATTCTTAACGAATCCTGAATTATAAAAAAAAAATTCATTAAAATATGAGCCTTGGCATGACATATGTCTACGTACTCCAGACATATTCTTAGCGGATAAAATTGTGTATCTATTCTTCCATGATATACGTTGTCATATCACTTAATTATGACCACCCGCTTAGTAATGGGAGTAGCCACCATTCGCCGCTATAACTGCTGCTAGGCGTCGTGGCATGGGCGCAAGAAGTGCGCGGTATGTGTCCAATGATATGACAGTCCATTCCGCTTGAAGTGCTGTCCACAAAGCTTCGAGAGTCATAGGTGGAGGGTCCAGCTGCCGTACATGGCGATCAAAGTGCTCCCACAGATGTTCGATTGGATTGATGTCCGGCGAATTAGCGGGTCAAGGGACCACTCGAAAGTCAGTAGAGTGTTCCTCGACCAATCCAGAAGGAAACGTGCATTGTCCTGCTGGAAGACACCATCACATTAGGGGAACGTCCTGAACATGTACGGGTGCACCTGGTCCGCTACGATTGACAGATAGCCACAGGCATTCAAATTGCCCTCTAGACGAATCAGTGGACCTAACTGCTCCCAACAGAAGATCTCCTACACATGCACACTACCCCCACCAGCCTGTTTCCAGCCCACAATAGCCTCCTGCAGTCTCTTTTCATGGCGTTCAAGACGCACTCGCCATCGCCCGTCAATCTTATGGAGCAAAAACCTTGACACATCGGAGAAGGCGACCTTAGCTCACTCGTCTGTGGTCCAATGGCGGTGCTCACGTGCAACGTCTAGGCGTCGTTGACGATGACCCCTGGTCAACATGGGTGCGTCGACTGTTCAGTCCCATCCGTAGCAGGGTGCGTTCAACGATAATGTCGGATACACGTCTGTTGGAACCACTGTTGAATCTGGTGGTCAGCAGATGGACTGTGGCTCTCCTGTCACCTTTTACGAGTCGTCGTAGGGCCGCTCACCCCGTCGGTCGATGGCTCGTGACCCTTTACAGTGATGGCGTTGGGACGCGATTTCTGTCCCTGCTGTCCACTCTTTGTACACCTTCACTACAGCGGACCGTGAACAGTTCACAAATCGCGCCATTTCGGAGATGGTGCCGCCCTTGCTGCGATAGCCTATTATCATCCCTTTTTGGATGTCCGTTAAATCTGGACGTTTACCCATCTTGAGGCTCGTGTACCTGCCGTTTGATGCACCAGCTTTAAAGCTTTCTCAGCCTGTTATGCAAATTTTGCAATGTGTAATCGTTGTTGGGGCGAACCATGCGTGTGCCTTGAAGGGGTTACTGGTCATAATTCATTGATATGACAGTGTAAAAACAGAAGTTTTTTTAAATATTAGAAGTCAGTTATATTTGTAAATAGGGAAGGGGTAGGGAGTTTTTTCAAATTTTGTGAATAAATTTGAGATGGAGAAACATGCTATTGGATATCTGCAGTCATTAAAACGTATAAATCAAGTTTGTGTATGCTCTACAGGGTGATCCAAAAATCAGTAGACTTTTTAAAACCTTATAATTATTAAACTATTTACAACTAGCAAACCCGCGCCCGGCGTTGCCTGGGCTTTTTAAATCATGAAATAAAAATACAGTATAGGTAAATTTTAAAAAACATTTATTTAATGTCAAAAAATTAATGGAAGTTTTTGGACTACACCTAAGTCTTGAGTACTTCCTTATAAACGACATTTAATGTTGTTGCATCTTTACTGCAAATGTATAAATTTCTAGGGTCGCTAACTCTAGAACAGGCAACATACAGTTGGCCATGTGAGAAACAATCTTCTTGCAAATTTACTCCAGCTACTTTCAATATTTGGCCTTGAGATTTGTTAATTGTTATGGCAAAGTTTAACTGGAAATTGAATGCGTTTGAACTGAAAAGGTAAGTCTGTAGGTATTAAAGGGACTCTTGGAATTAAAACTGTTTCACCAAGACCACTTCCAGTAATAATTGAACCTTCTATCACATTATCTTTTAGTGATTTCACAATTAACCTTGTTCCATTACAAAGTGTTGGAGGATTTAAATTTCTAAGTAATATTATAGGAACACCAATTTTAAGTTGTAATAAATGAAGTGGAAAACCAGAAGGTTGTAATGAGTTTAAAAATTCCACAGGGTAATGTACTGCATTTTCAGTTTGTAAAACTGTGTTGATGGAACAATACTGTTTTACATTTCCTTCAACTTTGTGCATTATTTTTAAGTTTATTAGGTTAGCAGAATCGTTACGCGGTGTTAATATAGTCCTCTCTTGGAACCATCCTAAAGACTTGGACTGAATATTAGAAATATCGGGGTAAATTTTTTCAATCAAAGAATCTAGTGATTCGACATAATTGCACAATGAAGAATCAAGTTTTATCTTACCATTTACTTCTGGTTCACTGCCACAACCAATTTTCAACAATTTTGTAGAAAATGCATCTGCCTGTTGATATTTAAAAGGACCCTCATGTTTTTAGTGAGTGAAAGGTGAATAACATGCTCCCAAATAAAAGACTTTTTTAAGCAAGCATTTACTTCGTCAGCAACTGTACCTTTTGTTATAACTGGTAGAGTTTGACGAAAGTCACCTGTGAATAAAAATGTCAAGCCACCCATTATTTGATTGGTGTTTCTAGGATCTTTCAGAGTGCGATGCAAAGCTTCAACAACAACCTTATTTGCCATAGTAGCTTCATCCCAAACTATCAAGGAAGATTGACGAAGTAATTTTGCAGTAGCACTTTGTTTTTTTATTTGGCAGAAAGGAGTGTCCCCTGGTATAATTGTGAGGGGAAGTTTAAAAGTGGAGTGTGCAGTTCGTCCCCCCAGTAACAATGTTGCTGCTATTCCTGAAGATGCAACGGCAATAGCTATCTTATTGAAACTTCTAATTTTGCATAGTATTAAGTTTGTTAAAAAGTTTTTCCTGTGCCTCCAGGAGCATCTAAAAAGAATAGCTTTCCTTCACCATTTTGTACACTTGTAATAACCTTATCGTATGCGAAACGTTCGGTTTCGCTTTGCATAGTTTCTGTTTACACAGCTGTTAGAGGAGAAAAAAGCATGGCAGCTTATCGCAAAAATAGTACGTATTTCAGTGAGTTCTTTTGAATTTTTTTGTGTTATATATTTTTTATATTTTTATTGAATTAGTTTATTGAAATATTAAGTTGTGGAGTTACAGTATAGGTAAATTTTAAAAAACCTTTATTTAATGTCAAAAATTAATGGAAGTTTTTGGACTACACCTAAGTCTTGAGTACTTCCTTATAAACGACATTTAATGTTGTTGCATCTTTACTGCAAATGTATAAATTTCTAGGATCGCTAACTTTAGAACAGGCAACATACAGTTGGCCATGTGAGAAACAATGTTCTTGCAAATTTACTCAGCTATTAAGACGAAGTAGAATTAGCTTATGTTTGTTTGTTTGCTCAAGAGATGGCGCTAAGCGTTTCGATCGCCGATCACCATATGATGAGCAGCCATGTTGACGCATTTTGAGAGCAATTAACGTAAATAATTTAATATAAAACCAATTTTTATGAATTAATACCTAGCCTACAAAGTTTCTACATAAATCCCCTAACAAACAAAACTTGTTTCATAAAAATCGATGCAGTAGTTCTTAAGGTTATCGAGCACATACACCGGGGAAGTGACTTAGATTTATATTATGTATAGATAGATAGATAGATAGATAGATAGAAGATAAAACTAGATATTTACGTAGGAACACTAACAATGCCTATATAATGAAGAGACAATATGCGTTTCAACAATAGACCCTTATGTAAAAAACTTCAGCAGTAGATGCTTAACGTATAATGCTTAAACAATAGACGCCAACTTCATTTCAACAATTATACAATTTCTAAAATACAATATTGTTTCTTTTAATAATTTATCTCTAGTTAATTATCTCGTATTTACTGTCAAATTTTATTTTATGTTTTATCTCTCTCTCTCTCTCTCTCTAATCTAACCTTAGCCCCTGCAGACGGCTCGAGCTGAAATGATCACTTTAGTAGATTTTGTCTTTTTCTTGTTTTTAATTAAAAAATGCATTAAACCCGTTCAACTTATCTAGAATTGCAAGCTAATAGAGTATATCACTTTTAAATTTCTGTAGAGTAAATAAATTAATAGGTGCTCTAATTAAAAGGTGCTGTATTTTTATATAAATTATATATTATTAAATCCAGGACGTAAGCTATAACATATTATTAATGAAAATTCTTAAAAAAGAGAATTCCTCTCTCTCTCTCTCTGTTATAGAGCCTAGCAATTACTTTTTTTAAAAAATTATATATTTCGTGTAATCAATTTATTTTCCTTTTTTGCAGGATATAATCCGGGGCGAGGATTTCGTTCGAGTAAAGTTATAAATTTCAGTTAATATAAAGTCGGAAGAGAAAAATTAACTTAAACGGAAAACTACGAAAGGTGGCTAAACCCATAACGGACGAGGAAATTAAATTCCGAGTGGGTGTTCATCCTCTAGAAATTATGAGTGTTTTAAATTCGTTAAAAGTTGTATAATATCCCGATTAATATGATCTACCTAAATCACTGAAGCGAAGATAAAAGTGACCACTAAATAAAATAGACATGCCGAAAAAGCGTTTTTCTTATTTACCGTAGAAGAAGAATTTAGGTTTCTTATTCTATTAATGCTTACAGCGCCTTACAAAATGAATGGATGCAAACTGAAATTAAATGTTTAATATAAAATAATACAACATGATGTTTTCTTAAAGTCATACTATTGGATATTTATTCTTTAGAATATTGAAATGGCCTCTTTTAAAACATTGAAAAAAAGAATTAAATTTTTAAAATTTCAAACGAACTTCGGAAATTCGCTTAAGAAACACTCAGGTGAAGTGAAAAATCTTGTACTGGAAATTCGACAATAAAAATGCATTTCGCCACAAATGTTTGGAAAAGGAGAAAACACTTTTGAATTGTTGGTTAGGAAATTACATTTCATTTCTTTTTTACAAAAAGTAAAATTTTACACGTAAAAGCACAAGTGAGGAGCCGGCATGCAAAAGCTCACAGGTCCACGAAATACAAATGTTGAGTATAGATGAAAAATACAAATAACAATGATCTTACAGCTGATAGTTATAAAAAGGTTATAGTAATTGGCTTATTGATCTTAGAAATCATTTTATTTAACAGCTATAAATCAGAACTTAATAGTGCATTAAATAAATAATATTTAAATTTGGACATGTGAGGTTATGTGTGGACAGTTAGTACATGTGAGCTTATGCACAATTCAAAATATGGATATGTGAAGTTATGATTGAAGCATTAAGCAGTCTTATCTTTTCAATAAAAATAGTTTATTGTACAAAATACTATTGTTATAAATGAAATACATATATATAAATTCTAAAAAGTTGGGGACAGATTTTAACTTATATAATGTACGTAAAAATTAACTTTTTGCGATAATTAATTTCAATTACAATAAATAATTGCTAAAATAAATGTTCGCTGAATTAATTTTTTGCGCTAATGTTCTTGTTTAGACGTGAATAGCATGATAGTCTTCCAAACAGTCATGTAAAACATCGTCATCTTCATTATTCTCAGATGTTGGCCACTTATTTCACGTAACAGTTCTTAAAAACATTTGGCTCTTTTTTTTATGGATACGCTTTTCCGTGATGAAGGCTTGCTTTTCTGTACCTGCTGCAGTCCGTGATGGTGTTGTCTAGCATGGCACAATAACCACAAGAAAAGATTGTGTTAAATTTCTGTTAAATAAACCCAGAAAATATTCTGCGAAACATTGTCAACGACACTTTTAAATCAGGTGTTGTCACAGAATTATTAAATATGGCATGGAGTTTTCTAATAGAGAAATCACTTTGTAGGTAAATTCTTTTGGAATTTTTTCTATTATAGTGGCTCTCAACCCCTCGTAGATTTCTAATAAATTTCCTTGCAGCGTTTTTTTTCACTTCCGATTTTTGGCGACTCTGTTTTCATCTCTGTTCTCTATAAAATATTCTCCCAATTTCATTTCTTTCAAAATCTGCCTTACATGTTCTGCAGAAAACTTAGTTAAATGTAAAAAAAAAAGTTTTACATATCGTGGTTTGTTGTCCACGAACTGTAGGAAATCTGTAACTTGCTGCACAGTATGCGGTTTCTTTTTGGTTTCTGGTTCCAGGCAACCAAGCTGGCGAGGGCGTCGACGTCTCACTTGAGAGAGCTGGATGTATCTGCTGACCATTTGGTCTTTAAGTTGTTTGTCACTTGTATTGTACAGTTTGTTACGGAATTCCAAAACGTCTGTAGGCCGCATTTTACTACACTGAAATACTTTGCTATTATGATTACATGGCGTCAACGTATTAGCACCATATGGTTTAGAATATCTTGATTTTTTTGGCCACATTACGTCGACGCTTTCTAGTTCCTTGGTTAGAAACCTTCACGAGCATTAAGCCTTCATACTCACTTTGTTCCATATTAAAATATACAAAAACAATATTAAAATATAAAACTCGATCAAAATGTAGTCATGGCCTCTAAAACAAACACTGCAAGACCTGTAAGCAAGGAGACAGGCTTACTCGAAAGAAAACAGCTGACAGTCACATGACAAAATCGACTTTCGCCATTGGCTGAGTGGACCTGTGAGGTTTTGAAGAAATCAGAATGGTGGACATGTGAGTGTCTGCTCTGAACCAGTACTTTTTGAACGACTATTTAAAGGGTTTGGTGTGGTTTTTCTCAGTTTGACCCAAATGAACACATAACTCTTGTTATGGTGAATATGCAATCAATGCTAACTAAAAAAAAATTTTTTGTGACTTGTGAGCTTTTGCATGCCGGCTCTTCAAGTTGTGTTTCTCCTTTTCCAAGGCTACCCCGATGAATATTAAATAAAAGAGCAGCTATCAAGCTAGTTCCATAAGAATTGCCTCGTTTTATTAAAAATTGTTAATGGTGTAAATAGCGTGTTTTATATGGAATAGCCTGATCTGTTATACCTTACTGTATATCTATAATGTATAATAGCGATATAGAAATATTATACAGGGTGGTCCTGAAAGAATTGGTCAAAATCAAGGATTGGATTGGGCTCATTATAAGGATGAAAAAAGTTCCCATAAACGTTAGTCAAAAAACGCACTCTTCATACAGTTACGACACATTTGATTATCACCTTCGAAGAATAACTATTTTCACAGTTTTGATCGTGCGCACAAGGATGTCTGCTTTTTTAATAAGTGTGCTCAACAAGCAGCTTAATCGATTGACCTGTTGTAACATTTGAAATCCTTACAGCTCTTGTTTATTTAACTCCAAGCAATAATACGAAATACGTCAGGAATCTTTGAGCGTGTTCGATCGTCCATGGTTAGACGGATGGAAGCGAGTGTTTGTAGTTAACGGTGGATATTTTCAACAACTTCCATAAATAAAAATAGAGAGCACGCGGCTAACCACTTGTGCTAGAAAGAGAAAGCAGAAACAACCGGGATGGCCTGGAAAATCTTTCCTGTTGGATATGAACTGTAACTCTCACATTTATTAAAAAAAACAAAAAAAACGCTTCCATTCATTTTTTTAAACTACCAGACAGCAATAAGTTTTGTAAAAGTAACGATGGCGAAAGCAATAATAACAAGAATGTTCATCTTCAAGTTTATTAAAAATTACACCATAAAAGAAAATTCATTTCTCTATGTATCTTCTAAGGTGGGAGCATCATTGCAGCATTAATAATAAAAATCTATCCCTGAATTTTGTTACAGCAGCGAGTCAAAATTTTTGCATAAACGCATTTGCTGCGACGGATATGTCCCTTGCTTAATATTGTTCAAGATGAGCACGAGATTGAGTGGAACGGATCATACGAGATTCGAGTCAAAGTTCCCGGAAAGATTTTGTCCTGCCACGCTACTGCCGCCACCATAGTATCATTAAATAACAGATCTGTAAGTTATCGTTGCCGTGGAAAGCTCTGTTTATTTAAATTGTGCACTTTTGTAAAGTTATGTTAAAGCATTTCGCGATTGACGTTATGACTGACTTGAAGGAACCATGAATTTACGTGACAATTTTGTTTCAAACTGAAGACGAAACAGCAGTCGTTTCAGTGGAAGTCGCCGAATTCACCACGACCAAAAAAGCAGGTCAAATCTGGAGGAACGTAAGACAATGTCGAAAGTGTGTGTGATTTTTGCATCAAAGATGTCTATCCTGTTCTCTAATGCCAGGACCGCCGCTACTAAATTGAGTGGCCAAAAGTTATGAGAAGGCACTGAATGTGATGTTAATAGCGAGTCGCTCCTCCGCGAGCCCTCAAAACTGTAGTAACACGTCGAGGCATGGACTCTACAGGCGTTGGAATCGTTCTAGAGATACATTGACCCACACATAACTGAACACAACCCATAACTAACCATAACTGAGAACACTGAGAACCATAACACACTTTTGCCTGAAACAACCTTGTTGATACGCAGGATCCACAGCTTCATGGGGTACAGCCCACACGCCGCCATATGGGATTCGTCTAATCATGCTACACGCCGCCAATGGTCCAGTGAAGTTGTTCGCGGGCCCATGCCAGTCGTTGAGCTCTGTGTCGCACCAAAATCGGAGGGAACCTCTAATCCACAAGGAGATTTGAAATACCGGTAGAGAAATATTAAGGCTTTATTTTCTTTAGTTGACTTTTTTCTCTCATTGCTGAAGATGGCTATTTGGTAGCCGAAATACGTATCCGGTATTTCAAATCTCCTTGTGCATTAGAGGTTCCCTCCGATTTTGGTTGTTCCATTCCACAGTTTTTACTTAATTTTGTTCTGTATCGAGGTGTCAGCAAAGGGACACGAGTCGGACGTCGGGTGCTGAAACCTATGTGCTGCATTTGTCCCCGTACAATCTTGGTAGAAATGGGTTCTTGACGCCCCACATTCAAATCGGCGGTAATCTGACTCCGAACAGGTTTACGTGGCACAATGCCAACCAAAAACAACATGTGTTGTCGTTCATCTCCGCGGTAGGAGTAATTCGCCGTCCCTTCAACTGATTGTACGCACCTTATTGTGGGGTAGGGGTTTGGGTGTTTCAGAAATTCTGTGAGCTAGGCTGATTGTAGCACTGCTACTTTAGGGTCACCCTTACCAGTAAGATCATGGTTGAGAAGTGAAACGAAGAACATCCAAACTACAAAAATCATGATCTCGAGATATAAGAAAGTTTATACGAGGCCAAGTAGGATAATCTTATACATGTATCATAAACTCATACTGCATCGGTGCGGCGCAGATTAACGTCACCCATGTTCGGGAGTTAAGACAGAGGTTCCTGTTCGAAAAATCTCTGTAGCTTACCGGCTTTTATCTCGTGGCAATGCCTACCAGAATCCTCACCTGTGCAATCTACATACGCTTGGAAAGCGGTCGGGGGCAGCACATGCCATTACCCTGAAGGAGAAACGGGTAAAGCGACAACGGAATCGGGTGTTGTCAAGTGACACATGGAACGTACTCTCCATCACAAGAAAGGAATCTCAGTTAGTGGACGAAACAAACCATATCGACTGGATATTGTAGTTTTAAACCTCTACAAAACGTCCGGGTTCTGGAACTGTGGACCTAGACAGAGGGTGGAAGCTTTTCTATTTGGGTGTCACCCTAGCATGCTTGCCGTCCAGAAAGGAGTGGGGTAATCACAAGTCCTCGGCTGGCGGATTATGTGGTAGATTGGATCCTTTAGGTCTGGTTCAGATAGGGAAATGGGCGCTCTCTGTACGTTGCATATGTTCCGAATTCAGGCATAGAATACCCGTTCTTTCTAGAGGAAGTTGATGCTGCTCTCAGCAGAAAAAGGAGTACAATTCTGTTATTCTAGCGGGCGACTTCAATGCACCCGTAGGGGCTGGAGACCAAACATAGAAAGACGTGATTGGGAGGAATGATGATCCTGATTTAAATGCGAATGGGAGGTCTTGCTGGATCTTTGTTGTAACAATGGACTTTCCATCACGAACACCTTCTAGCACGATGATATCCATAAGTATACCTGGTTTAGGATGTAATGGACCAGAAGTCACTTATTTTGTAATAAGCTGACTTATTCCAATCAGTGTTGAATACTCCTGTGTGGTGAGAGGTAGAACTTCTTGTTGTGTGCACTTTGCGATTCTCTGAATCCATGCCAACTAAGCGAATTACTGGGTCCAGACAGATTTGGCGCATTTATAAAATGGGAGTAATTGGAGAACACAGCTGCGAGGAAACTTTTGCAGATAACATATCTTCAAGATTTAAAGAACTGCCCAGTGATCGTAGCAATTTTAAAAGGGAATGGCAGTTGTTAAAACAGGGGTCATTCTTTCGATAGCATTGTACTAGAGTCGAAAGCTGTTGAGTGTAGCGCAGGGCAGTGAGAAAAAGACTGCCTTGACAACATATTGGATTTCACCACCATGCAAAGAAACAAGCCTTTTTGATATGCCTTGCAAATAAGTCACCGATTCGAGTGCGGTACATTGAGGCGCGAAATGCAATAGCTAAGGCAGTAGCAACAGCTAAAGCTAAAGTCTGGGATAAGTTCGGGGAGAAACTGATGGGGGGGGGGGGTTCTAGAAATTTTGGCCTCGACTACTAAGGTCATTTTGCGCCTTTTACACAAGTTATATCTGTACGCATCCCGGGACAAACACAAACATCCATGCCCACGGCGGGATTCGAACCCACGGCCAGGCGGACTTGAGAACTAGAAAGCCTACGCCCTCTCGAAAACCTGGCCGGCAGAAACTGATGGCAGACTATAGTTCGGCAAAAATGGTATTCTGGCAGATCGCCGCAACCACCATTGAAAGAAGTTTCTTTCATCACAAACTATTAAAGAGTTCGGATGGAAGGCTTCTGAAAAAGGAGGAGTGTGCTACACATGTGGAAGGAGTGCGTTTTATCGTTTCTTAACCCGATAACAACAACAACTGAAGAACATGAAGTGCATCTTGGAGTGGAGAATAGTCGCAGTGGTATCACCAAAGGTGAATTAGATAGGCAATTAAGCCGCTGAAGACTGGCAAAGTTGCAGGTGATGATGAAATCCGGTATAAGATGTTAAAGGCCTTAAATCAGGATGGTATCCTGTGGCTGATTCAGATGCGTCAAGTTGCTTGGTTATCTGGTCAGGCCCTAAGCAATGGCAGATAGGTATTTTGGTCCCTATCTTTAAAACAGGAGATAGAGAATTGCAACAACTTTCGATGCATCTCTTTGTTCAGTATTACTGGGAAAATCTATGTTAAGTGTCTGTAGAGGAGAATTCAGGAAATATTCGACTCCAAATTGTCGAGGGAGTGGTTTCTGACCAGCCGAACCACCGCAACCACCACAACGGATCGCATCTTCGCTCTAAGCCTGGATTCGCATTTCGATGGAATCCGCGACGGAAGAGATCGACAGCAAGGATTTGCAGTCAACGGAGCGCGAATATCAAGAGGGAAGCAGGATAGGGGCGAGCTTGAATTGGATTTTATCCTGTCTTCTGTCCGATATTCGCGCTCCCACAAAACAGACTCAAAACAGAGACTCTCAGGTTATCAACCAATACTGATATGTTGACGTACGCGACCCACATGAAGTTGCGAGAATCGGGAGATATCAATGCAGCCCATGTCGTCAAAGATTTAACGAAAAGCCCCACTCGGGCATTGAAATACAGAAAGGCTTATAAAAAAAGTGATGAATCAAAAAAATCGGAACAGATATCACCATTGGAGGCTTTATATATGTATATCCAAATAGGAAAGTCACGAGAAGATTATGAAGTAGTGAGGTCCATTAGAAAAAAAGTTATATCCGTGTTATACCAGTTTGCAAACAGCCAAAAAAGAATGTTTGCCACCAAAACATGCGTAGTTATAACTGACATTTCTGCATAAATTATGTTGCAAGACTTGCTTGATCATACAGTTAAAAGATTAATGATATATCTGAAAGAATGTGTCCAATTATTGTTACCCGAAGAAAAGGAAAATTTAGAAATCATTTACAAATGGGGACAACAAGTAGAATATAAACAGAAATTTGAACAAAAATATGTTGGTGATAATGCAATTTTCCTCAGTAGCCTAGTATCTTTGCGAGTGGTTTGTTGTACTAAAGAAAGAAAAATAATATGGCAAAATCCTGTGCCTTCTTCACCACGTTACTGCCGACCCATAAGAATAAGATACATCAATGAGTCTGCTGATATCATCAACGAAGAAGTTGACTATGTAAATGATAAAATAAATAAGCTGAACAATACAGTACTTTCGAAAGAGAACATCATAATAAAACACAACCTGTTATTTACGAGGGAAGTTCAATAAGTAATGCAACACATTTTTTTTCTCGGGCAATTTTGGTTGAAAAAGCTGGACATTTCTTGTGGAACATTTTCAAACATTTCCGCTTCGTCTCGTAAAGTTTCATTGACGTCCGATATGTGACAGCGCTATCGTGAGCTGTTAAAGTGGCGTCTACAATGGAGGTGCGTTCCAAACAACGGGCAGTGATTGACTTTCTTTTGGCGGAAAACCAGGGCATCTCAGATATTCATAGACGCTTGCAGAATGTCTACGGTGATCTGGCAGTGGACAAAAGCACGGCGAGTCGTTGTGCAAAGCGTGTGTCATCATTCGCCGCAAGGTCAAGCAAAACTGTCTGATCTCCCGCGAGCTGGCCGGCCGTGTACAGCTCTGACTCCTGCAATGTCGGAACATGCGAACACTCTCATTCGAGCAGATCGACGGAATTTCATGAGTTTGGCCCAATGAACGCAATCCGTGAGACGCACTACGCGGATGATGAAGCAGTTATTGATGCAGCACGACGTTGGCTCCAACATCAACCAGTGGAATGGTACCGTGCAGGTATACAGGCCCTCACTTCAAGGTGGCGTAAAGCCGTAGCATTGAATGGAGATTACGTTGAAAAATAGTGTTGTGTAGCTGAAAGATTGGGGAATAACATGGTGTATTTGAATGCTGAATAAAACAACCCCATTTTTCAGAAAAAAATGTGTTGCATTACTTATTGAACTCCCCTCGTACAATGGTGGACGGCAAAGTGTGTAATGCCGTAACTCATACCTTGTCCACTATGAGATGTTATATATGCGGCGCAACATCAAAAGAATTTAATGACTTAACAACAAAGTGACCTGTGACAACGGAGAATTTGAGGTTTGGTTTATCTATCCTCCATGCAAGAATGCGTTTCTTCGACAGCTTACAAACTGCCAATCAATAAATGGCGAGTTAGGAAACAAGACAGACACGTAGTAGATGAAAGGAAAAAAGAAATACAAGACAGGTATTTAAGCACAATAAGGTTAAATAATATTTCATTTAATATTTCCATTTAATAATATATTAAAAAAGATATTTCATTACAGATTTTGGAAGGAGATGTCTTTAAAAGTTGACATACCAAGAGCTGGTTATGGGAATTCCAAAGATGGAAATACATCATGACGTTTTTTCGCAAATCGAGAAAAAAGTGCGGAAATTACTGGAATAGATGTTGATTTAATTTATCGCTTTAAAGTGATATTGGAGGTAATATCAAGTGGATACCGTAACAATTTGGAAAAGTTTTCGAAGTATACTAGAGAAACGGAGGAACTATATGTTCAAATTTATGAATGGCACCCAATGTCACCAACTGTACACAAAATTTTAAGACATGGGGTGGAAGTAATAAAAAGTGCTCTGCTTCCCATTGGTCTTTTGTCTGAAGGAGCAGCAGAGGCTCATAATAAACATTTTCGAGAATATAGAAGAAATTACGCCAGAAAATGTTCACGCTCAGAATGCAATATGGATGTCTTAAATCGATTACTGTTGACATCAGACCCAGTCATCACAGGCATGAGACCTCCAATAAAAAAGAAAACTAGTCAGTTCTCTAAGGAAACATTAACTATGTTATATTATGAAGCAAACTCTACTGAAAGCAGCAGCAGTGAAGATGAAATTGACGAATAAAATAAATTTTTAGTTTAAAAAGTGTTATTTTGTTTTTAAATAATTTTATCTCGAATTTAAAACCATCAAATATCTTTTATACCAAGAAATAGTTTTGGCCAGGTTTTGTAGTCAAATACCCCACTGTGCGTCGTGACCCGTGGTACTAAAAAAATACCCATAGAGATTTTCTTCCATGCACTTCGATTTAGAGCCAGCCGATTTGCTTCCTGTAAGTTGAGGTTACACCTTCGTGTAACTTGATCCATATACCGCATGGGAGGGGGGGGGGGGAATCGACCCCTGCTCCTCTTCCCATCCACTTTTTCTTGCAACATTAACTTTTCCAGGGAGTCTGCGCGTATTATGTGGCCGTAACACTTCCTCATTCCGCAGTAGATTCTCTGTAGCAATCGCGAGTCCTCGTGTATATGTAGTTGCTCCAGGATTGACGCATTAGTGCGTCTTCGCGCAGCATCTTCCGCCAGCAGAACATCTCGAATGCGTTTACTCGGGTCTCATCTTTTGCGGAAATTATTCTTATGTGAATATCGGGAAGACAAGTGCTCTCATTAAATTTATCTTGTTCCTGATGGAGATTGCGCGGTCTTTTTAGATTTTTATTAAGTTCGAGACCGCTTGTTTTGCCAGTATTATCCGTCTCCTAATTTCGGGCTCACATTTACCGTTTTCGGTAAGAATTACTCCCAAGTACATAACTTTCTGAGTTACCAGCCTTCCAGCCAACTCAGTTACTCGGATTGGGCACGCTTTGTCTACAATCATCACCTGACATTTTGCTTTATTCAGGTTTAATCCCATGCTATCGCTGACCGCCTCGATTTCCTGCACTGCGCTTTCAAGGTCCTCTTGGGTTTGGCGAAGATCACTGTATCATCGGCGTATCAAAGGTTCTATATTGTGACTCCACCTATTTTAATACCGCCCGTGTATCTTTCTTTACTATCCGTATGACCCATTCACCGCAAATATTAAACAGGATGGGCGAAAGAAACAGATCCTTTAATGAGCGCCGTAAATTAGTGTGTAAAGGGCATTGTATAAGAATAAGTTTAATAGTCAGCATTGCGTCACAGGAGCACAATGGACCTGGGTCTTTTTTTAATAAATGGCCATGAGTAAGACGGCTGTGACCAATCCTAAGCCGAGTAAGAACAGCATCTTCTCGCCTGTTTGTTAGACAAGGTAAGGACCACGGTGTGATGGCACGCTTTATTTCATATAATTTATTCGCTGGGTTAAGAGGCCAAGACTCCTGCCAAGAAGATAAGAGTTTCTTGTAGATGACCAGGAACAAATGTTCGGGGATTGAGAGTAGCTCCGAAATAGGTATGTGTGTAATAGCGTCTTTTGCCGCCTTGTCGACCCGTTCATTTTGCTGGATGCCCATATGGCTAGGGATCCAAACAAAATAAATTCTGGTACCTTGGCAATTCAGGTAATAAAGATATTCCTGGAATCTTATAACAAAAGGATTGTCTGTACTGAATGACTCCAAGGACTGCAAAGCGCTCAGGAAATCGGAGAAAATCCAAAAGTTGGAATTTGGATAATTAAAAGAAAACTCTAACGCTCTGGCTATAGCTAACAATTCCGCAGCGAAAACGGAAAATTCGTTCGGCAAATGATAAGAAAATACCAAGTTATCTATAAGGAACGCACAGCCAACTCTGTCCTCTGATTTGGACCCGTCTGTGTACATGTGGAAGCCATCAGGGAGGGATTCTATAAAATTCCTAAAAAGTGCCTTGATTTCAGCTTCATAAAATTAGATTTTTTCCCAGCAAACAAGTTGAAATTAATATCTGGCTGGGGGAGAATCCACTGAGGAACATCTCTGACCTCTCGGCTATGTATGGCTGGAAATGAGAGGTTCAGGCTCTCCAAAAGATTTTTGAGCAAATTGTTTATGCTTCTAAAGGTATGATGGGGAGGGATACTACGTTTAGCAAATATGCAGGCAAAAGCTGGGTGGAGACCTTCACCATATATCGAAGAGCATACTTAAGGAGGAGTATGGCTGTTCTAAACCATAATGGGGGTTCAAAGCCTCCACATAAAGGCTCTCTACTGGACCAGTTCGGAAAGCTCCTGTGGCAATTCTTATACCCAGATTATGGATGAGATCTAATAGCTTCAAAGAGCTCTTTGAGGCTGAGGCATAAACAATGCTTCCATAGTCTAATTTAGACATAACTAGGGAGCCGTATAAAAATAAAAGCATCTTCCTATCAGCGCCCCATTTGGTAGCGGAAATAGAGCGCACAACATTCATGGCTTGTGAGCGTCTCGTTTTTAGATTACGAAGATGTGGGAGCCATGATAGTTTCCTATCAAAGGTCAGACCCAAGAATTTATGAGAATCCACCACTGAGATAGGGGATCCATATAATGTAAGGTCCGTGTCTGGATGGAGACCTCTCAAAAAACAAAAGTGGACGGCCCTTGTTTTTTGGGGTGAAAATTTAAAGCCTACTTCATTGCTCCAGATAACGAGTTTGTTAATGGCTAGTTGCACATTGAGGACCCTTGACAGTTAATGGCGATGTCGTCGACATACAAGGAATAGTTCACAGTGGATGGAGGGAAGTTGTAAACAAGCCTCATTAATAGCAATGAGAAAAAGGACACTTCCCTGTGGGACACCATTATTCTTATAAAAGGGTCTGAGAGCGCTGACTCGACACGAACTCGGAAGATTCTATTCCCCATGAAATTACACAGGAAAGAGGGAAGATGTCCTGTAAGGCCATATTTCCACAGAATTATTGCTATTCCGTGCCTCCAAGTTGTATCGTAGGCTTTTTTCTAGTTCGAAGAAAACCCCTACGACACGTTCTCTATGTCTCTGTGCGAAATGAATCTCATGCTCCAACCGAATAAGGTGATCAACAGTTGAGCGAGATTTGCGGAAACCGCACTGAAACCTAGATAACAGGTGGTTTTTTTCCAGATACCAAATAAGCCGGACGGAGACCATCCTTTCCAAGACCTTGCACATGCAGCTAGTTAGTGCTATTGGTCGATAGTTTGCAGGGCAAGAATGGTCTTTATTTGGTTTTGGAATAGCAATAACAATTGCCTGTCTCCATACAGATGAAATCTCTCCTAAGGTCCAGATGTAGTTATACAACGAAAGAAGGTAAGCATAAGCTTCCTGCGTGAGATGTTTCAGGAAAGAGTATAAAATTCCATCTGGGCCTGGGGCAGAATCTCTGGAGCAACGAAGGGCATAATGCAGTTCCCATAAAGTAAACGGGAGATTATATTTTTCGAGGTTTCGAGATTTAAAATTTATACCATGCGCTTCTTCGATACGTTTTCGTCTTTGAAAGGAGGCTGAGTAATGTTTTAGTTGTGAAACCTCAGCAAATGTCCTTCCGAGAATATTAGCTACCTCTATCGGGTCAAAGTACGTATGACCATTTTCAATGAGAGAAGGGAGTTTATCCGGGAGTCGTTTTCTATTTATTTTCCTAATCATGTTCCAGATAGCTTGAAGAGGGGTGTTCTTATTAATGGAGGAGATATAATCCCTCCAACAGAGTTTCTTATTTGTGGAAATGATTAGTTTATAACTGGCCTTTTTTGCTTGTAAGTAATAAGATTCTCAAGAGTGGGTTGTGGGGAAACAAGTTAAGAAGAAAAAGGTTTTATCAAACCAAGCTTTTATAATGTTTTATTTAGTGGCAACAATACAGCTTAATTTTGCAACAATAAACAATAGATACATTTACCTCTCGCCATAACGAAATGTCCAATTGTTACAACAATCAATTCGTAGTAATGAGTTAGTACCATTAGAACACGAACCAATGAACCGATTTGAAAATTTTTTTCTTTATCATAAATTGTCATCGATTCTGCATAAGTGTGTCAAATTGCAGCTCCCTAGCTTGTCGGAAAGTTGGTTTAATATTGATTACAAGATTTGACCTAAACAAACTAACACAGCAAAGTTAATAAAAGTTTTTAAAAATGGGGAGAGCTCTCTTACGTTCTCGAACCGCTAGGGCACATTCTTCATTCCACCATGGCACTGGAATTTTCGTGGAAGAGGATCTACACTTACGAATGGATTGTTCTGCCGCATGGAGGATGCGGGAAGTGAAATCCTCTACAGCCTCATCTACAGATGGAAAGGATTGTTTTATTCTCAAACTGTAGCTGGGATTGGAAGACCTGCCAGTCTGCTTTATCCAATTTCCAACGTGGTAGAGGGTTGGAAAAAGTAGAAGAACTCAGGAAAATACTGATCGGGAAATGATCACTACCATGTAAATCTGAGAATACGCTACAGGCTAAATTAGGTGTGAAAGATGAAGAGGATATAGATAGATTGATGCATGACAGAGAGCCGTTGGCTGAGTGGAGGAATGTTGGAGAGCCATCGTTTAACAAATTGACGTTAAAAGAATTCAAATCTTTATCATATATCTTCTTTCAGAGAGCTTTATAGACCCCCAAATGGGATTGTGGCCGTTAAAATCCCCCAGAATTAGAAAGGGGCTTGGAAGTTCACACAGTAGAGATGACAAAGATTTGTCATCCGTATATTGATCCGGAGGTAGATAAAGTGAACATACAGTTAGAGGTGAGAGATCTTTGAATAAAACGCTAACTGCTACCGCCTGGAGGTTAGATTTTAAATTAATGGTAGTAAAAGGCAAAGATCTTTGAACTAAGATGGCAACACTACCACAGACTTTATTTTCTGATGTATAATCCTTCCGAATAAAATTAAACCCTTTTAGGGTAGGAAACTGAGATGGCAAGAGGAACGTTTCTTGCAAAGCCAATAAGGAGAAGGAGAACTTATTGACTAAGAGCTTGAGGTCTTCTAAGCGACAAAAGAATCCATTAAGGTTCCATTGTAACAGTGCCATGATGAAGGTTTTAAGATGCAAGTTTAAACTCCCGAGATAACTCCATCTCCTCAATAGGAGACACCTGTAAGTTTAAAGGGAAGTCTGGCCCTCCCCCCAGAACTGGAGAGTTTGGTGTAGTTTCTACTACACGTTTTTTGGAGGGGTCAGAGGAAGGTGACACCTCTGACGAGCGTATCTTGCCATCTTCCCTTTCCGAAGTTTTTGGAGGAGTTCCAGGTGGTGCAATTGATTTCGAAGTCCGACTAGTGCTAGCAGATGGTTCTGTGGAGGGGGAAGTTCCACAAGAAAAGTCTGCAATACTCAAATCAGTCATTGTTTCAACTGACTTAACAGAAGGACGACTCTTAACCACTGCTGCATAGTTACGGACTTCATTCTGTTCTACCTGCCTACGTGCTTCCGGAAAAGAGAAACCCCCAAGGACACGAACCTCTTGGATTTTCTTTTCCTTCCGCCAAATAGAACAGTCTCTTGAAAGGGCAGAATGGAATTAACAGTCTCCCTTGCAATTACAACACCGGAACTCGTTTGAACAATCTTCCATCTCATGTCCGGGCAAGCCACAATTGCAACAAACTGCATTAAAATGGCAGTTTGTTCTCGTGTGGCCGTACTTCTGACATTGGAAGCATCGCAACGCGTTGGGGATAAAGGGCCTCACGTGACAGTGGATGTAGCCGATATAGATAGTATCAGGCAAAATTGTTCCCTCAAAGGTAACAATGAAGGAATTTGTTGGATGAGGAACACATTGAGCGATCCGGCGAATGTCAACAACAGATTGATCATCCAATTCGGCAATGATTTCCTCATCCTCTATTCCTTCCAGATCCTGGCACGCGAAAACATCTTTCTTGTAATTCAAGGTTGCATGGGGGGAAATCGAAACGGCTTTCCCTGCAAACCTTTTCAAGGATAAAAGTGTGGTGGCTTGTTTATCCTTGACGACTTCAATAAGCAGATCGCCATTAAAGAGTCTCTTTACATCTTTTATATCCCCAACAAGCCGTTAAGTTCTTTGACACTAAAAATGGGGAGATGGTCTTAAACGACTCCCCACTTGCCAATTTCATTTCCAAAAACTTCGGATTCCTTGGCAATCTTCTACTAGGTCTCTCTTCACGATCGTTCTTTTGTTTTTGATTAACTTGCTTATTTTGTTTACCCATCAAAAGTATAATAGATTTTCATCTCTTCGCTCCCCACCCACCACTGAGCCCACCAGGGATACGAGGGGGATATAGGCAGCGCCTAACCCTACGGCCGCAGTTCCAAGGAGCAACGACCAGCCGATTGGTCTGGACGGGCTCATCCAGACCACCCATCCTTCCGAGAAGCTGGGGCCAAAGTGGTGTGTTGTTCCGGAAAGCCTTCCCTCAACCACCAGGATCCCCCTTTCCCTAGAAGTGGGGTCGCTGCGCACGACAAACACGCAGGTGGACGTACTGGTCGTAATGGAGGCATGGCCTCCATTACGAGCACCGGTGCCTTTGGGAGGGTCCACAACCGACCGGACACTTTTAGTCTGGCCTCTCTGCTGGCATGGGTGACCTAATCCAGCATAGCCCTTAACGTCACTGAGGCACTCAAGCCCCTCCACCACGTCAAGGTAGTGCCCACAGATAGATAGCGATCGATACGCGTCACAGATCACGTGATTGCTGGGGTGATGCACGTGACTCGGTGAAAACAAGCGCGCTTGGTTGTAATTTCTTTATTAACATGTCTTACTTGTCTTCACTTTCTGCGGACTCTAAAGTTCGATATTTAAACAAACTTCAAGTGTTAGAGTAGGAAGAATGTCCTTATCAAATGCCAGCTGAGTTATTTCTAAATGATCCTTTGAAATGGCCTGAATTGGAGTGGCCAGATATTTACTATTACCTCATAGAGCATCTTTACAATTACCCCAGGCATCTTTACAAGAAAAGAGATGAGAAATTATAGGAGCCTTGAAGCATACAATCAATTCCACTCAGGTATTGTTTATAATAAACATTATTATATATAAACGTCTAAAAATAAAATAAAAAACGTAATAAAAATAATGCCAAG